>JAPTYQ010000007.1:9467829-9479287 GCA_029814465.1 Ostorhinchus cyanosoma | reverse complement strand
GATGAAGAACAGCAGAGGAAGTGGCTGAAGCTCAGAAGTCTTAATTGAAGGAGGAAAAAACATCAACTTTGGGGCTACCTAACATTAGCGTGTTAGCCAACTATTTAGTTCCTCGGCATGTGCTAACCTGGAGAATGGTGGAGTTGGAGGTCCAGTGGAGGTTCAGTGGGGTGAAGCCAATCAAAATCAACATTATGAATGCTTCAAATTACATAAAACTGTAGTGTTTTGTTGTATGTTTTTTTTTAATCATATATTACTAAAATGAATACAAAATGAATACTTTTGGAAACAAAGCAAAGGGTTGGCTTTACTAACGTTGTCCTCAGTTATGGTGAGTTCCATCGCATTCCAAATAATGTAAAATTAGAACACCATATAGACTGTCGTCATAAATGTATCTCCTTGAAATAGAAGCAGAAACTGCAGGAGAGGAGGCATTCATTCATTCATTCATTCATTCATTCATTCATTCATTCACTCGTTCAAACACAACAAATGCAACCAGCCCAGAAGTGGATTTTGTGTTTGTTAAGCCTCTACATTTGTTAAACCACCGTTAGCTCACTATTTGTATTAAAGGGTGCGCTATGGTTACGTCCGCTAGTTAACTCAGAAATGAGCCCCTGGACCCTTTATGGATTATCCTGGTATAGAATAAGGTTTCACATCCTCACACATGTCTAGTTAGTCACCTCTTTAACTGTTAGGCTATGCTCAGTTCAAGGAAAGGTAAAGTAAAGTAACACTTTATGCCAACATAGGGCTGAGTATAAAGTGGAGTGATGCACTGATATAAATAGACCAGGAGCTGTAGCAGTTTTTAAGACACTTAAAACCATGATCTACTGCAGGTAAAACACTGACCATGGAGAATTACACTAATAGTTATATTTGATATAAAAACATGAATTTAGCCTCTTCTGAACCCTGACTGGTGCCTCATTAAAGAGATAAGTTATACTAAACACGCATACAAGCTTCACTGTTGCAGACTATTTGGACTTGGAAATGAGTTTTAGCGCCGTGATGTCAGCTTTAACAACCAGATACCAGTAATACCACTGGTTTCTTGATATATCGTGGATCCTAAACATATGAGTTAATGGAAACTGTTTACATTTCCTCTTCGGTGGAGCTAATAAACTATGGTAGATGGGGACGAACAAAATAATAATAATTTTATAGAAGAGGCACAATATCTTATAACCAGCTATAGCAACTCAGTTTGCCTCTGCCATCGTCTGACACATTTCAGCTACAGTCATCCTCTTGTTCCACCTCCGCAGAGTTCACAACTCTCCATACCAAATACTTGAGCGATAAGCAGCACAACTCGAATGTTTTCCTCAATTTGATATGTTTACTGGTTGGGTATAGTATCCACTGAAATATGTAGGAGGTGTGTAATGGTCTCAGTGAAATACATAAACCATGTGTTTTCTGTTCTGCATTTGACAAACGACTTCCTCTATGTATGATTGGCAAGCAAGAGGGACAATTATAGGTTAATCAATAATTTGCCAATGCCCAACCTGCCTTGTGTTTTCTTTACATAATATGTACAGAGAATGTATGAGAAATTATGAATACAGAAGATGTTTTATGTTGGTTTCCTTTGCATAGTATTTCCTCTGGTGACATGAGCAAATTGAGTTTACTCAAGACCGTAAAATAGCATTCCCTAAATATTATAAGCCTAATTTTTTCTTCAATTTACATTTACATGTACAGAATATATGGACCACATGAATAATTTATAGTGTTGCTTGAAAGTGCCTGGGACATTTGCTGCTGCATTACAAATGTGGGCTCAGGTGCCAAGCCCAATCTTTAATATTAGCCAGTGCACTAGTTGACATTCACGTGGGCCACAACTAAACCAAGGGCAGTGGGCTGTATATCACTGTCAGAGTGTGACACGGACCTGCACACATAATTTCTGACTTAACTCTGCTGGTTAGGAACAACAGCAGATCATCCAAGCTTAAGTTAGACAAATAACCCCCTTTCTCTGTGCTGCTCAGTCTGCTCTGGGGTGCTTTTGTCAATATCCGGTTCTTGTGTTCATACTTCTCAGTTCTTCTCTACGCCCCTCCATCCAGCTCAGCTCTTAGTCCTCTTTGTCTTTTACCTTGCCCTCTTAAGCTGAGTGCCGTTGGCTGAACTGGGGAGTCTCTGTGACTGATGTTATATCGACAGACTGTCCCGACTCAGGAAACCATCTGCCCACCGACAACCGAGGTCAAAATCCAATTCTTTGTGATTGTGTCAGATTGAGTCATGCTCCTATTTTACCTGAGTGGCCTTTGTACCAGTCTCTGACTTCATTTACTGTTTTTATATCAGAAAAATGGAAAAGCAATCAAACAGGAGTTACACAAAGGGCTGACCTACCCCCCCGAATTGACCACCGCTGTCTATCAGCCCTTGTCCTTCCACCCCATATCACACTGACACACACGCAGTCACTGGAGCACTAACATGTCAGCATAATGAAATTAGACAGCGTAGTTAGTGACGCTGCATTGTCCTTGTTCATTTGTGGCACCATTCCCACCCGGCACGGCCTGTTCACCCCTTCTAGAGCTGAGCGACCAGGATATTGCTAATCGCTCACAATAGAGGGATTAGCAAACATGGACAATAGGGGTCTAAATGTCAGAGCCCAGCACCTGCCGAAAGCCCCCACTGTCGGACAACAGTCAATAGGCAGGACGTGGCTGGCAAACAGCTAAATGTCGCTTACAAATTAGTGCATGTGGGGGCAGAGCCAAATGCATCAAATGCACGTTTCATTAATGGATATTACATTGTGCATAATACATACAAGATAACAAAAATAAAACTCTGAAGCCCCACGACAGACTTTTGATACTGAAACTTTTATGTAGCCTATATATATATATAAGATATCATATGATTAGTCAGTATGAGATAATCATACAATCTACAGTATATCTTCATAGCCTTAATTACATTTTAGCTGCTGATTCAGAACACTATCACTGACTTTGTCTTCCTGCTGTTTGCTGTCATGCAGGTCGTGCAGCAGTTTAATACATAGTTTTTGACTGTAAACCTGTTGCTGCCGGTGAAACAAAAGACTGGGTCAAACAAATAGACATGAGGTTTTTAAAAATGAGAAAAACTGTGAGTAAGTGAGTGCAGACTCGTCAATATGAACAGTATCTCATTTTCTAATTTTGAGAGAAGAATGTAAGAATTCAAGATAACACTGACCCTGAGTCTTAATAGTCCAAGGGTCACACAAATGGTTTAATTCTATTGACTTTTTCTTTATACTGTCCTGATTTTTTTAGAGTATTTCAGCTTAAGTTACGGCTGAATTATAATTAATGTTTAAGGAGAAAAACAAAATGTTGCTATTCTAGGACAGATAAATCTTAAATAGGAGACTTGGACTGTTTCAACTTCTGCTTTCTCTCATCTGTGTCGTTCCATTAATTTGTGGCCTATAGCCTCCCAGCCAAACAAAACACAATATTAAAGGACCAATTTAATCAGCAAGATACAGGACTTGAGAGGGCAAATCTTGCTCAGTATGTCTGGTGTAAAAATCATCCTCTCATAATAGCTGACTCTCAGGAGAAAGCTGGCATTTTGCGGCACCTGCCTTTTTTCAAAGCAAGGGCAAAACTGAATTGCGATGTATTGAATATAGTGCTTTTCTTTGAAAACCGGCAGTGGAAAATATAGATGTAACTTTCAAAGGTGCACCACTCCACTTTCTCTCCTTATTTTCCTACATAAATTCTTGAAAGCTGACCAAAATTAGCCTTGGCACACGATGGTAACTGGCTCACCAGTGCCATCAGAGGCACTTCAAATTCATCCTGCTTGGTGATTCACTTACAGTGAAAGTGCCTCTTCCTGCACAGCAATGCTCACCCTAATCTTATCAGAGCCTACCACTCTCAGCCAGCCTGACCTCTTCAATGCTGGCGCTCATTTTATGATCAATGTGAAGATCACTTCACTGGAAATAGAGAAAAAAAATCCATCCACCAATGTCTGTTATCAAGGGAAGGTGATACACAGAGCAACTGAAAAAACAGTGTAGGTTTCCTTCCATATTCTTGACAAGCGGGAGTATACTACCATGGGCTGTCACTTCAGACAAACCAAGCAGAACACAGGCCTGTTTCACTTCATTGCTGTTTGCCTTCACTCTCCCAAATCATACGCAGAATTAGTTCGGTGAAAAGCATGAGACGTATGCTGGCTGAAATGTGTGCTGTATTCAAACAGGCCTGCTGGTTTTCCCCAAGTAGTTAAACTGTGCATCCACATTAAAAACTGAACAGAACTGACAAAATTATGGTTGAGCTTGGAGTAAGGCTGAAAGAGTAGTAGTCAAAACCCCAAAGTGCTGCTGCATGTGGCAGTCATTACAGCACACATTACAAAGGGATAGAACAGTGGTTAAACTGACAGTGATGTGCTCTTTGTTCTTAGAGCTGCAGCAGCTCTGAGGGAATAATGCTTGTTCTGAAGGTGACGGGAAGGTAAACAGGCCACTATCCCACTTCAAATAAATGAGGATCATTTTGGAGAAAAGTTGCATTACATAAGTCAATGCACCATTTAAGACTGAAAGCTACAGTTGGCACTTTCCATAAAATCCATAATATCCTTGCAGCATATTGTACTTCAAATAGTCTGACAGGAAACAATACCTCTCCATCTCTTCTTGGCTTTTTTTTTTCTTGCTTTAGAAAATCAAGGCTATGACCAGACACTCATACTAGAGGCAATGTTGCAGCTCCCTTACTTGTAATAATTGTGTTCATGTTCCATTACAGAATTCATCCTCATTTTGTTTGTGCTTAGAGAGAGAGGAGGAGGTGTTTCTTTTTCTCCCTTATATCTGCTCACTTTAGCTTTAGAAGCATTTAATCAGAATTCAAGGTTGAGCACTGCTTATTTAGGCAGGAATAATTGCTATTGGACACAAATACTATGGGCCATTTTGGATTAGCAAAATTCTCCAAGCAACTACATTTACATAAATGTGCCTATGTTTTCAGGTTCCTGCTTGATGTACTTACTGCATGTAATATTACCAGGGCTTTAGCAAAAAAAAACTTAAATCCCCTGTTGCCCCCCAAAAGTGGAGGGGCCATGTAGTCCCATAAGGATGGCAAAAGGGGATCAACTTACTGCCCTCACGTTCTTGCCCCTCTGCTCATGTCTACAAGTAAGAAATTATCTGATAAAATTCATGAATTCATATAAATTAATTCATTAAGTGATAAGGAGAGCAAATTAGAATGTACACCTATGATGACCCTGAGAAGTTGAACTACTTTATCTTACATCCCTCTAATTAAAATAGCACAAGAATCAAATGTGGACAAAAAACATACAATAAAAATGTAATTAAAATAAGTTTAATGTTCAAAATCATACACTTTTGAAATATCTTTGTTGTTGTATTCACATGACCTTCTTATATTAAGCCCAGCAAAACAGATAAAATGTCATAGGAGCCCAAAACATAACAGCCTTAGAAAATCCATCGAACGTGTGCACGATAAAATGACATATACCATTAAGCTCAGATGAGGTCAGGCAATGACATGACCTATTTTAGATTTTTAGCACACCGTTAATATTTTTGGCATGAAAGAACAAGCAGAGGAGCTTCTTCGTCAATATTTCAGGGGAGGGTGGTGTCATTGACACTCATCACTGTTTAATTACCCGGATAACTTAAGTGAAGCTGACACCTCCATAATAAGCCCGTGTGTTATGGGAGTTCATTTGACACAGTGATAATGCATCTGAATAATATGATTAGTTGACTAAACAGTCACCTGTCTATCAATCACACAGATTAACATCAAGGCGACCCGCTGGGATTGGTAGATAGAAGAAAGGTCTGACAGGTGCTTACATGCAAATTGTGAGTGCAATGTGTTTTTAAAAGTACTAGGGTGAATATGAGTCTGTTTGTATGAGAAATTGTGGTTTAAAAACAGGTGACTGCACTCTAGAAGAGAACGGGATGCTGACACTGAAAATAAAAAAATAAAAAACTAACTAAAAAAACCCTCGGGGGACTTGCAATTTAAATATTCACATAACAAAGAGAGTAGTGAGCCAAGGATCAAGTTGTATCCGTACATCACAAATAGCACAATAGAGCTGAGAGCAAAGGATTATGGGAGGTCTGGAGGAGAAAAAGATCCAAAGTCAACAAAACAAAACAAATCTGAAAAACAAGAGCACCTCTCTTCTATTCTGAGTAAAAACTACAATGTTAATCATCCTCCCACTTTCCATGTATAGGAGGTAACCTATCAAGCCCCCCCCCCCCCGAAGCATTTGTCTCTAAAACTGACATGGATGACAGAAAAAAAAAAGACAGGAATGAGGGAGAGAGGGAAAGGCTGAATGATGGCTTGTGTGGGCCCCTCACTGTCTCCTTGCATGTACTTAGGAGCTGCCAAACCTCGTGCGATATTAATGTCATCTGCCTTTTGTAATTTGACTTGGGAGTTCAAATCTTGTCTTGGCTTTGCTTCTCTCATGTCTGCAGGGTTTTACATCTCCCTCACTAAGAAAAAAAAAAAAAAAAAAAAACAGAGCAGAAAGGCTGGTTGGGGTTCTGTTTCGAGCAGATGTCAGATGCACCTCACTTCCTACCATAAACTGGAATGAGTCTGCTTCTTGCAGGACTGAAAAAAGGTAATTTGGCAGCACTCTCCATATTTCGCAGCAATATTTCTTGCGTATGAAGTGGTAAATGTGAGCTTTAACTCACAGACGGAATGCACTCTGGTGAAAGCTATAAACTGACTGCTTCCTGTGAGGGATTTGTTTGTGTCAGAGGCCTGATACATGCCCAGGACTTGCTTGATAAATGCTGACAGTGGCCGGCAAACACGAAGTGAGTTAGTTGGCGAGAGGACAGTAAGTTGGTTGAGTGGGCAAACATGCCACCTGCTCAAGGCTGCAAGAAAAATACCATATACAGTGGAAACTGCTTACGGGCATCAAAAAAGCCAAGGACAGAATCACTCCAATAGAAATATTGTTGACATTATTTGCTCATAGAGATCAACAAGTCTGTTTACAGTTTTCATTTGGGTGTTTTTATAGCTCAAGCTGGTGCTGTGTCCACTTTGAAATAAGATTCTACTCATGAAAAACAACAGAAAACAAATGTGTATCTGTAATTGAAGCCACGCTCAGTGTGTGGATCAATAATCCACGGTCATGGAATGCCCCTGTGCTGCAGGGAAAAGGCATGAGAGTTGGCTAGTAGTTTCCACAGTCTTTTTGTCTGGTTAATGCTCTGTTCTTGTCAAATCCTTTGAACCAAAAACACAATCCACTGAGTGGGAAAACCCATTCCATTTGAAATTCAAAGTCCAAGATTTCAGGTATTTCAGTTATATCACACACATGTAAGGTAAGAGTATCTGTATGTGTCTGTGTTTAGCACTTACAACAGCTTAAAGGTGTATAAACTTCATTATTATTATAAAACTGAATGTTCGCCGCAAGGTTGATTCACACAATTGAAGCACTACATCTGCGTTTCATGGGGTGTATTCACCTTGGATGAGCAACATCTGTTCTTTACTTGAACACATTAACACTATTCCCCATGTCTGATGTCAAGACTCATTGCTTACAGCTAATTGTTCAAAGACAGAAAAAAGTGTCCCCTACTGTAGCTGTCATACACGTTATCCAACTCATTATCTTATCTGTCAGTCTCTATGCTCTCTCAGTAAATACCCATACAATACAGCGATTTCAGCCTCCTGAATTTGCTCCCAAAACACTTTAATTTATCATCAGTAGTGCAGCCTCCGTAGTGCTTGACCAGAAAATAGGCTGAATAAACTTTTGGCAGCAACAAAAAATGTTATTAATGACTCCAGATCAAAGAGATGTCAATTCGCAGGGGGCTATTATTATCACTGGAAGTCTATGTTCATTGCAAAGGGAAGGTAATTTTAAGTGGGAATTGTGTTTTACAAGCTACAGACATGGCAGACGTTCACAGAATTAAGATCATGCACATCCTATGCAATTATTACAAATGACCAGACGTCATCTGGTAATAGCAGTTCTGTACCAATTTATAGACAGTTGATAAATTAAAGGTTTGGTTATAATTAGCATAATTTAATAGTGATCTGTAGTTGACCTATGCTGACAAAATCATACTGACAATCTATTACCTGTGGATTAAATATAATTTTATTTCAAGTGGATTCAAAAATGAGTCCAAGTTGAATTTGATTTATTGTACTGCTTCATATGGCTATGGGTCAGGAGGTAGAGCAGGTTGCCCAATGACCAAAGGGTTGGCGGTTCAAATCCTGCTCATTCCTAGTCAGTCTGTTGTGTCCTTGGGCAAGGCACTTCACCCTCCTTGCTTCCAGTGTCACTCATACTGGTGTATGAACACGTATGAATGTTCAGTGGTGGTCGGAGGAGTGTGGCTACAGGTGTAGTTTGCCAACACCAGAGGGGGAATGTGAGAGTGAATGAATAATGGATCAATAATGTAAAGCTTAGAAAAAGCACAAATGAAATCTAATTCATTATGATCATTATTGTGGACTACTTACTTTATGAACACTGCGTACAGAGTCTTTGCAACAACCTTTTTGCTCTTTTGGAAATTCTTTCTTTGAGGTTATGCATTTGAACTGAAATGCCTCCTGATGTTAGACCTCTGAGGGGTAAGATGGGAAAAACCTCACCTGTCATAACTTTAAAAGCGAAATTTAAGATGGTTGTTCTATGCCCAAACAGTAGTGGTAACTGTAGTAGTATGCATTAGTACTTCAGTCTTATTTATGTTTAAATCAGTCACATATTTCCCATCTTCTACGTGTTGACGTGTCATTACGCCTTCTGAGGTACACACTGGAACTAGACAGGGTGGGGTTTTGTAATAAATATCAGATATCTCTGCAGCACATAATATTTTTGTTAATTTCTGCAAGTTTTAAATAAAGGCATCAGTACCATTTGACGTCATCAGTTGACAAAAATGAATAATTAAGTCAATGATCTTGTGCAGCTTTGACCAAACCAATGAATACCTATGACTTTCAAAGCTGCAGCTGACCCATCACTGACGTAAAAACAGTGCATCAATAACAGATCACATTACATGTTTTAAGAGGCAGTGAATATTTTCCTTAATGCATCCATCTCCCATTCCTCTTTTCCTTTCAGGTGCCTCGGACCTCAGCACAAAGAATGTGTTCACTGATGACACAAGAGATCTGGTAGCCTGCACTTTACACCGGATTTCCATATTCTGATTCATTCTTTAGCAGTCCTCCAATGAGACAGCCTGCCCACATAAAGGCTTAGGAACATCAAAAGAGTCCAACTTCCGCCCTCTGATGAATATCTTAGGCGGTGAGGTTCGAGCTGAGGCTGGACAGAAAAGAAAAGGAAAAAAACACCCGAGCAAATAACACAAAAGAACACAAAAGCAGATGAGCAAGGAGCCACTGGGCGAGATGTGAATTATGCACAAAGTCGATGTGGAGGCGAGATCCTGTTCAGACCAGAGAGATGGAAAATGAAGAGGAGCCCCAGTTAATGGCTGGAGTCGGTGGATTGAATTCCAAGAGAGAGTAGCATGGGCTATCAATTTTGGTCCAAATAATCAATACGAAATATGGCCTCCATGTTACTGCCATGCCCTGAGAGGCGTATACGTGCAATAGATAATGTCAGAAGAGTAATACACATGCAGATATCACCGAATAAGGGAGGATTAACTGAGCATGCATGGTCTTTTTTTTCAGTGAACCAAGCCATCATTCAGCAGATATAAGGGGTTGCAATTGTGGATCAAGGACACACTGACAGGAACTGGACAACAGGTTTAATTTAACACATATAAATGAAAAGTGAATTTCAGCCCAAGGACTTGGTCTCCTACAGGGCAATACAATCTCAAAGAGCCACGACCTTGGTTTAATAGTTAGAATAATGTTTAATTTTCTTGGCGCAGATAGAAAATGTTTTCATCCCAGTTTTTGCTGAGCACAAGCCAATTAAGTAATTTCATTTTTATCTGTTTGACCTTAAGTCTCGAGGTGACGACCATAAAAAGATTTAGATCTAATATCTTGACCTTTTGAAAGGCATTCATAAAAAGGTCGGATTTTACTATGGAAATGTTCTCATTAATGAAAAGGTTTTCTGATTAAGGCAAATGGAACTGACCTAAAGTTGTCAGATTTGTAGAAATGTAAGGGCAAATAATGCTGCCATTTCATTTGTATCTTGAACACTGACCCACCCTGAATGCCCAGAATTTAAAAAATGAGAGCAGGAGGATAAGAACTGTGTGCTTGTGTCTTTGTGCAGCTGGTGCCTGTATTTACGCATTTACAGCTGAGTAAGCACATTTCCAGCTTGTGTCCAAAAGGAAAGTTAAAGCAACAGCTGCAACACACCTGTGTGACTCTACACAATGGTGCATTTATATATTTTTTTAAGTTTAATTCTGGTTCAAATCCCAATTACCCTAGTTTTAGAGTACAGTGATGTGGATAGAAGCTCTTCAGAATAGAGCTATGAGTAATGAGCCTTGACATCTTTTGGACTCACTGGACTATTTCACCACGCTTATAACATCAGAGTACTACTATATATTTTATCTTGCTAATATCATAAACTGTTACCATAAAATATACAACCAAATGCAAAAGACAGATTCATCAGGCATCTGTTGACAAGAGCCTGTTACACATCGTCTATTCCACTGTAGTCCTGTCCACAGACAGTTCCATCTTGCCCAGAGATATACGATAAGCAGGGAAGAGCAGAAAATTTACTGCTTTCAAGCATTTCAAGCAAAACAGCGTGGTAGGGCCAAAGGCTGGAAATTAGATCTAGCCCGTGTCTGGTGTCGTTTAATGCTACTGTACATAGCAATCACTCCAAGAGTCACTTGCTATATCATCATATAATTTATATACACAATAACTTTCCCAACAGATGTATTGATTGCTGTCAGAACAATTTGTGCTGACACAACTAGTACAGATGTATAGCATTTACAAAATAGTACTTATAGGCTTAGAATAATTGGACCCTGCACCAATGTCAGTGCATATACTTTCAGTCACTACATTCTCCCCACAAGAGTATTATAATCACAGTCTGCCCGTCCATCCATGTCTGCAACACAAACCCTACAGCACATTTTGACAAGACACTTTTATTACATCACCCTCAGGACACTTTTGGACATTTCTGACATTTTATTAATGATGACAGCTATTGTTCTACAAACAAAACACACAAAAAACACAAAAAACCCCACAAAAAAACCAAACAAACAAAAACCAAACAAACAAAAAAGATAGATAGATAGATAGATAGACAGACAGACAGACAGACAGACAGACAGACAGACAGACAGACAGACAGACAGATA
>JAPTYQ010000007.1:9398958-9426173 GCA_029814465.1 Ostorhinchus cyanosoma | reverse complement strand
GGGCTGATTATCTGACACTGAGATGATGCTTACAAAAGCTTTTACAAAAGACGACCATTATTTATGGTACCAGTTTGGCCGCTGCTGTTTTAGGGGATGTTCACTAAATGTCAGACACTGTAATAATTATTTAACAAATAAATGACAGCGATGTTTAATATCTATACTCAGTATATTTCTACTTTTTTGGTTCATTTATTTCCATATATTGGAGTGTCTTTTTGGAAATTATTTTGCCTACTTGTGTTTGAATTGAAGTGTAATAAAGCTATGAAATGGACAGTTTATTTTTCATATGTATAATAATTTTGCGTTTTGTGCAGGATTCTTTAGAATTTATTTTGACATGTGTAAGATTTGCTAAGTTACTTTGAGGAACTAACAAAGGACTTTGTGATCAGTAGAAAAATACAGGCCAAAGGGGCAGGAGTATATTGTACTTTATCCCACTCCTTTTTGAATGTTTTTTTTTTTCCTTGGTGTTTTTGGATTGTTGTTTTTTTTTTTGTATTCGAAATTAAAAAAAAAAAAAACTCATCTCATTGTGTTGGCTGAATTTCTCTGTTGTAGCTATAGCTCTTGTGGTTTCAGAGGCTGCTGGTTCAGGGTCTGGTTCTGGTGTGTGCTTTGCAGGTTAGGGTGGGCACGCACATGTCCATATTATAAAATATAGACTGAGTGGTTAGTTTCATTTTCATCGCTGTGCATCGTACCCTCACCAGTACACTCTACATTAATCGCAAAATAAACATACATTATTGTATACATGGTTAATAAGTAAGAGTCTGCTCAACACAGATTTTTGATTCAAAATACATTTTAGAAGTGGGTCATAGTCCATATGATTAATGGAAAATACTGGTATTTGTTATATTATGTGGATTTGTCCACAAGGCCAGTCTGGTCCATCTCTCAAAGGTATTAGTGCTGAGTTCTATCTACTGCTGGTCATCGATTGATTTGATTTAATCATCTGGATTTGATGTTTCGAGTATATGATCATTACATAAAGCAATTACATGGAATTTGATGCCAATGTTTTTCAATTTCTCCATTTTCTCTGTCCATACATATACACAGACAATCTTTACTCTGGATTTTTTTTTTTTTTTAAGTTTTTTGCAACTAAATCACCCATTACCTCTGAATGAGAGGCCCAAATATTGAGAGAAATATCCAGCATATTTGTTTCCTCTTCACTTTCTTTCTGCCCGTTTCCCATTATTGAGACTGTGTGGGCAATTTAGGAGGCTCATGTTGCAACACAGCATGGAGACCTTCTCACAGAAATGGCAAACTCAATTCCTTTAGAAGAGTGGCAACTCTAAAGGTTATCAGATGGATGGCAGTGTACAGGAAGGACCATCCTTCAACAGGCTGACCAGTTATCTGTAAGCTAAAGTCTATTAATAGTGAGCCATGACATCAAATCCAGGGTTAATGGCAGTAAATTTGAGTAAAACACAGAGGGCACTTACCCTGCATGACTGTGTTGCAACATTAGGGGATAATTTCTGAATTACAAAAGGTCCTCTGATTATTCTGCTTACGTGTGAATAGGATGCACAGTATGTCTCATGCATACATTCTTTGATTAACTTAACACAAAATTATAGTGGCCTAAGTAGTTAGCAATATTTTAGCAATATATTACAACAAAACAGAAAGATGTTGGAATTTTAGAAGTACAGCAGAAAATAGAGAAATTTAGTATTGTATAAGTATAATCTGGAGACCACTGGTGTTAGGGAGATTAACCCTCAAAGCTGTGCTTTATGCACCGCATTTGCACAAGATAAAAGAAGTCTATCTTTTTAATCAAATTTACTGATATTCCCCAGTTGCAATGTCATGGCCACATATGTTGAAAGATAGAAAATCCATCTTTTGAGATTTTCCACCCCTGAGGAACTTAAATTCACTGCTATATTTGAAATGAGTCTCTTTAATTTATAGACTTTTATAGCATTCATTTGTCATCATCAGTCAAACCCCTTAGTCCTTGGACAGGAAATGGATTAAGAAAACAAAAAAAATGTTACAAATGACTCCAAAGCACAGAGATATCAATTTGCACAGGACTGATTTTCAAATTACAGACAGAGCAAATTTGCACTTGATGGAGATCACAGACAGGTAATAATACTCCCATGTGAATGGGGTTACAGTAAATGATATTACAGAGATTCCATACCTATAAATGAATACAGCAGGTCACCCTGACATAAGGAGCGTATATTCCCAAAGGGTCATTTGTGCTGTTTTCAGTGAAGTGTTACTGAACAATCTGTTTCACAATGAATGCATTTTAAGTACACACCATGGTCTTGCATACATAAATGTATAAATTAATTCACAGAAAACTTCAGCTGATTTGTCAAAATATTTTAGAAATTTAGAAACACAGAAAAAAGTATAAATATTTTAGAGATATATATTCTAGAGGTTACTGAATGATATAACCAGGTGAGATTCATAAAACCATGTCATTATAGTGCTGTTTTCAGTGGAGTGTTACAACACAATCTGTTTAAGAAATGAATATTTATTAAAGTATCACATCGAGTGTCTCACACATACTGTAAATGCTTAAATTAGCTTTACATTTAACTACATAGATCTAACTGCGTCAACTCATATACATGTGCACAGTTATTCATATGCACATGCAAAGGCACATGCTGCTATATTGAGACGTCCTTGGATGTTTCACCTTTAGGGTAATTTAGAAAGTGTAGCGCAGGAAGAGGAAGGTAGTCAGAGTCACGGCACGCCTGCAGGCAAACACACTCTGTCCCAATTTTGTTTGTTTGTTTTATTCATTCCATCCACATTCAAAAATGGCCCTTTTTTCCACCCTACATACTATCTATCTGTCTAACATAGTATTTATCAAATGGTCCAATCCAAAGGGAAATTGTGTCATTCTGAGTTCAAGAGTGCATCGCACTGTGGTAAAGAATCGGAAACCTGAGCGAAGCATTTCCAGTCTAAGGGAAGAGCAAAATGTGCACACGTTCACACTGCCTCTGGCAATTCTGAGGATGCTATCAAACCTGAGTGCAATTTCTTGGGCGACATACTGTAACAGACATGAATATACAGTAAATGGCTCCTTCAACCAAGACAATTTCCCCATAGGCAGGATAAAGCCTTGCATTCATTATTATGTACAAATATGTAACTACTGGAGTATGATGAATAAATGAAGAAATGCAAGAAACAATGGAGACATTTTTATGTTAATGCAGAAAACATGCTTTATGAGCTGACATCAAACAAAACCTGCTTACTATTTTTGTCTTGATGTCTGAACCAAGGTCCTATAAAAGATTACATTTTTTCTTATATTGTGTAAATTTTATCCACTTAATCTTGGTTTCACATTACAATTTTGAGAGCCCTAACAGTCTTCGTATGGCATATCTCCTCTATATCCTCTCAGAATCACCTATGTGGGCTGCAGCTCCCTGAACTTGATATTAATTGGTTTATTGGTGCTTACTGTATGTCTTATCAAATCATCAGGTCTCTTTAAATGGACAAAAATTAATGAACATCAATTTCATTGGTACCACATGTTTTCTAAAAAAAAAAATTAAAAAGACATTAAACATTTTTATGAGTTTATTTGAATTTGTATTACTTTCTTGGTCCAGCTTGCTGTTTTTCCCCCTTTTGTGCTTTGATTATTGATACTATCATAATTTCCACTAATTGGTGGGAAGGTCTGAACCATCCAAAAAAGTCCTCTCACACTAGAAACAAACCACAATTCAATTTGAACTGAATACATTAATATATGGTAAAGTGTAGACCAAACAAGTGTGGTGTGAAAGAATCCTAATTTTCCCTTTTTTTTTTTAAATAGAGTGAACACATAAAGTGTTGATCATGATTCACAGTAAACAACAATGCCAAACTGAGCATTAAAATGAAGTGTAACAACAGGAAGTAAAATTGACACTACTATGTCTGCTGTTACTATGCATGTTGTTAGCGACACAATCTTGCCTGAGTCGCTCCATATCTACTATGTCTCATTCCACAGGGGCATGTTGTTTATTTCAAGAGGATAAAAAAACACTACAGTAGGAAACAGGAAGTATCCAGACAAAACCCTCTGCTGTACTGCTAGTTTAATGTGCATGTATCTAAAGAGGCGGGTAAGGTTAAAAAAAAAAAAAAAAGTCTTAATGGATTATTTAACAGGACACATCCGCTCTGCATGGCTGCCCACCGGCTGTTACACAGCCTGCTTTTCTCCCGTGTTACCGCCAAGTGTCTTGGTGTGACAGCTGGCACACATGATCTATCTGATTGGATTAGTGCAATCAGCGGGCAATGTGCTTAAAGCTAACTGGGGTGATGGTGGGATGCACGGTGGTGATACTGTTACTCAGGTATGAAAATAAGTGATGAACAACAGCCTGGTCCTTTAGGTGGTGTTTCCTGCCAAAGTAAGGACTAATGCCTCCTTTAAAAATGGAAATATTCAACATGTTTCAGGAATGTGTTGTTAAATGACTGGTTTGTTAGTCTTTTAACTGTCAACCATTTCACTGGAACAAGGCCAGAAGCATGACAGAGTGTAGCTGTTCACAGTCCACGCAGGAGACAGTGCAGGACAGTATCATTAGAGTTAAAAGGGTTAAATGTACTACTGACTTCCCAAATGTTCAACAGCAGGGGGAAGTCACACCCCAGAACACACTCACAACTACCAAAACCACCAGTGAATCAAAGCTACATATCCACAGACTGTATGACTCTGATAAAGTATTTAGCTCATTGTTTACACACATCTGTATTATGGGATCATCAAGTTTTCGTCTTCTAACAAAAAATAATGCTGGTTAGTTTGACAGTTGATCAAAATAACACTTTGTTTTATAATCTTCACATGCTGCATCAGCTGATAGTTTACATTACAGCTCTGCTAGCTCAGCTCTGCTTTTAGACAGAAAACAACCACAGTAACATAATGTGCTGTTCACTTTTAATCCCCTGCAGCCAAATATAGTGTAAGATTCTGTTGAGAGTTACTGCTCTATAATTTATATTAGATTGTCTTTGTGTAAAACTTATTACATACATATTTATATTTAAAAATGCTCAAGGCTATTTCAAGCAAACATATCAAAGGGGTCATGTCTCCATTTCATGCCATTTGACCTTGGAAAAACAGCTCAAGGTCAGATTTGCAGATTTCTAAATCCATTCTTCCAACAATGCGATTGTTACATCATTGAATGGACAGACAAACGGACAGACGACAAGACGATTGCAATACACCTTCGGCCAGATGTTGGCCCGAGGGGTAAAAACCTCAAATCATCTCCATTTTCTGTAGCTTGTGTTGTCAATAGCTGTAATATAGATCAATTTAGAATCATTCAAACAAGATCAGAACTGGTCTGAAACCTGGATCAACAAATAACTAACATTGCACAGATAATAACATCACATAATAACTTCATATGCCTCATAATCAAACCCATTCATGTAGAAGTGCTGCAATTTCATCATCAAACACCACTGTTTTCATTTAGAGCTGTGTCTACTGGAGAAAACAACAACAGTGCATCTAGATTTGATCAATTTATCACTTTCTTTGATTCCAAAATGCTTTGGTCAAAGACCCTGTGGTGTTAGATTTCCTCACCATTTCCTAGTGGTCAAGGAAATCTAAATTCAGTCAGTTTAACTAAATTCAGTTCAAATATCTACAATCCACTGACCTCTTTGACAAAAATTCAGATCTTCGTTTTAAACACTAGTGATAATATATATTAATTATAATGATAAGAGGTCATTTAAAAATACTTAAAAGTAGAAATACAACATATAGCTGCTATGATGAAACTTAATATTTATATTCAAATAAGAGCTGAAATGAAGTCAGAAATAATACAAGATGACCCTCCATCCCTACATTTATAATGAATAAAATGGCTTAACACAATTACAGGATATTAATAGCTTTAAATTGGAATCATCACATTTAATGACTTATATCCATTCACACTTAACTGAATAAAAAAACTATTACTCTGACTACTAAAGTCAGAATGAAAGTGAGAGTACACACCTGCAAAGCTTACTAGAAATACATTGAAATGCCTCAAAAAAGAAACTGAAGGACTAATTAAAATGAAAACTATGATGACTCTTACATAGAAACCTATTAATTGAATAGTATAAGTCTGAAAGAGTGCTCGTACAGTGACAGCTTTAATAAAACCTGCCTTTTGTTCGGTGGGCACAAGTCACACCCATTGTTATGACTCTAGTAATATAATACAAGAAAACATTTCAATCTGACGAAGACACACACAATTAAAAAAAAAAAAAAAAAAAAACATCATCGGAGAGACATAAGATCTCAGAATTTTAGAAGCCATTCTAAAATACCTAATGACAACTGCTGTTTGTTGAATACAAACATAAATGATAAACAAAACATGTGCACACTTGAAAACCCTCAGCCTGACTTATGAGCCGCACTACTTCCCCCCTGTGGCCTGATTTATCAGTGCATGCCAAAGTTTTTGGACATACGGATGGATGGACGGATAGACAGATGGACGACCAACTGTTGACAATACACTGCGGCCAGTGGCTGAGGGTGAAAACTGTTAGTCTAGGCACTATGAGGTCAATAGCCTCCACTGCAGCGCTGACAAAAGCCGTCTGCTTGTATTCTGTAGGTATACTACAATGCTCAAGGCCTTCAGAATCCAGATTTAATAAGGTCACCAATTTTTCAATGATATTGGAAATGCTACAGTCAAGATGGATAGAATAGTGTGGCCTCAGAAATGAATAATGTGCATCCAATGATGAGCTGACTGTGAAGTGTCGACCTTGGAGAGTACAGCAAAACCTGCAGCTGTACAGCAACAGGACTGAAGTGTGATAGGTGAGACATGAAGCTCCTCTGCAAGTCAATTTCTGATCATGGCCATATGCTTTTTTGCAGGTGTTACCATTGACTCAAATTTCCTGTGGTGAATGGGCTTTTTTTTGTCTCGTCTGTCTTGTGAGTCAAGGGGTTCCTTAAGTCATTTAAATATATCACCATGAGTGTCTCGATAAAAGTCAGGGTTTTCTCTACCCTTAGATAATTTAAGCACAACACTTAAACCAAAGAAACAAAACCATAAAAACTCTTCTCAGATTTCCCTACTACACTGAAATGAGAAGATAGCATATTATCCTGAAGTGACTATATTTTTTTACCTGGAAATAAATTGTTCAATTTGCGATTTCATGAATAAGTGAGTTTGTTTCACATTTCTTTGCACCATTTTCTGAATACATCAAGAATATGAACATATGTTAACCATAAAAAACATCTAATTTAGGCATAACAAACATCATATCACCCGAGTTTTCCACTGTACAATCTATGTTGAGTGAGTACATTACATTGCCTCTGCAACAAAAAAAAAACGTCAAGAGAATCAGAAAAATAAATCATCATAATCTTTTGTTGCACAACACATAAATCTTCAACAGCCGATGCATATGGAACTAGATTTAGCTCCTCGTGGTAGAATTCCCCTGCCAATATGTCATCTTTACATCTATTTCTACTCAGACAAATCATTTATATTGTGACAATTTTGAAGGAATTTAGTAAAACAAAGTCTTCATACATGTTCTAGTTCTTGTCTGTGTTCATATTCTTTGCTATTCAAGTGGTTGCTGGTAGAAGTTGCTCTGTAGTCATGACAGCAGAGACACTGCTTCGAACGCACTGAATCCATCACATGAATGTTCGACACGGCACTACAGAAAATCTATACAAGACACAGTTCAAGATGACCATCTACAATTAGTGTCACCAATTCACTGTGTGTGAATGTGACAAAATGTAAATTACGGTCACAATCCTTCTGTTCCTTAATTATGGAGTTGAATAATGGCCAGAAGTGTTTTTGTCGAACATTATAATGCCACAGTGAAGCTGGCCTTTGACTTTTGGCCATCACTTTATCAAATCCCATTTCTCATTTGTCAAATTGCTCATGCTTGACTCTTCTCCTCATGTCTTAGTACCTCAAACTCAAGACATGAACAGAGAAGCCGAGGAAACAGGCATTTATGACAATGAGACATCCACGCCTCGGAGCCAACGCTTAACTGTTTAGATAAATATGACGTGTGGCGCAGATGCATCATCTGTCTGTTACAGAGCACTGCTGTGTCTTATGAACTCTGCCAGATGAGCAGAACAGTGTTCATGGAAAATTAGAATTAATTTTACACACACATGCACACATAAGTTTAATTGCTTATTTGATCATTTTAATTAACTAAATTAACATGTATCATGCTTCTTTTACACGCCACAGGTTCTGATCAGCAAATAACTTTTGCAAAAGATTCTCCTCACTCAGATCATCTGGTGAACCTCTTTAACCTTTGAGGTGTATTTTCAGAATGAAAACATCCTTAAAGGTCATGCACAGACATGAATGAGCACAGGTGGATGCCTACTTTATCTTATACCAAATGTATGTGATAATGGGCCAAAAAAATATTTCTCTTACTTTTGTTTGCATCCTCAATGTATAGGAATTTTGTTAGTACCCAATAGCACCTGGGATTAACTGATATATTTATTTTATTTTTCTTCCTTAGCTTAGAGAAACAGTAAGAGAGATGTTCCAAACACAGATCATCTTAGAAGGAAAGCCACTATTCCCTTTACACACACCCTCTTAGCATGCACCACTAGCCTGTACACTACAACTGAACATGAATGATAAATATAAGAAAAAGAAAAAAAAAAACACTGACAAAATAGCTAAACCTTTGTTCTACAAAATTACTTCAAACAAAACAATCATCTTTATACAGCAACGTTCACATACACAGAGATAGTTACCTGTTAGCAACTGCAAAATCAGGAGCCCAGCCTTATCTGTCTAGCAGTAAACATCCAAAAACACAAAGATTTGACAAAAGTAAAATCCATCCACTGCTCTGCATCTTTTTTCTCTTTTGGAAGGCTGAAGGTTAAATGCTCTAAAACAGCACTTGTGCACTTTTAAAGGCTACTTTCCATGGTCTGTTATGTTCTTAGTAAATGAAAAGAGGGCAGGCTAAGATATTTTACCACAAATATGAATGGTTCTTCCTTGGTACATCTCAAGGTAAGTTTTTTCTAAAACTGGCTTGTTTTGTCTAAAATTCTAATTTTCTGATTTTTATTTATTTTTTTATTTTACACTGCAGTATTTATAGAATCCTAAAAACACAGTAAAGATGTATTTTCATGATACAGGATAATTACAGTTATACTTATTAAAGTATACTGGCTAAAGAAATAATACTTGTATAATTTATACATAGTATAATAATGAGTTGGACTATTAATTCCTGGTAAGTCAATAAAAACTTGTAGATGATACTGAATGTGGGAGATTCGGAAACAGATGGACCTGGAGTGTCTGTCTGGACGTCTGTCAGTAAAACCAGTAATTATTCCTAGAATATGACGATCAGCAGTAATGGAATTGATGTAAAACCGAGAAAAAGAAACGCCAGTGATGAAAAACGTGTGGGATGTAAATGTCATTCCAGCAGATGCTTTTGCGGTTGTGTTCACTCGCATATACATGTACATATACCCCAAGTCTCTTTTTTTTTAACCCCAGGGGAAATTCATTGAGAAAAACCCAATAAACAATAAAATAAAATAAAATAAAAATAAAATGGATTAGCAGGAACTAGATGCTCCATGATTTCTGCAGCACAAGAACAGGTGAATGTCTTGTAATCTTGTCTTTTGAATGCACTTTTTTTAAAAATTATAATGTCTTTTATTTTATTTTAGATGCATGTTTTAACTGTAATTGTAAGTTTTAAGCTGTCTCTTTTCCATTATTGTAAAACACTTTGAATTGCCCTGTGTATGAATTGTGCTATACAAATAAACTTTGCCTTGCCTTAAACAAACCTAAAAATGTCTTCATAATCTTTGTTTTAGAGGCAGTTCTCCAGTTCTCACTATTGTTTTTACACTCAAGATAAGACCCATTTGTGAATCTATGCTAAAAAAAAATCTCTGTAATTTATTGTTAAGTGGAATTTATTATATTGCTGGATGTGGACCTAGTGTATGAAGTGAAATAGGGCTAAAGCATCATGTGTTCATGTGCTGTCACATCATGGTAATCCACAATGTCAAGTAGGGCAAATGAACTCAATCTGAAAATGAATAAGGAGAGAAACATCAAAAACACTGTCACTTGCATGGAATTATTCCAGCTAGAGAAAAAGGATAATGAGCAAAAAAACTGGCACTTTGTTTACACAGTGTGAGAGCCAGTACCTCATTTCCCTCTAAAATCACTTATAAAGAGCAGACACAGCACTCACCTGGTTTTGTGTTTGGTGAAACCATCTGGAAAGAATTAAAGTTCAAGAAAGGAGAGTAGTCCTTTATTATTATTAATATTCAATAATCAGTTTTTTGGCATGTTGTCATTCAAGCGATGTGACAGGAGCACCTCCTTTTGACTGGTTTTACTGGCTATAAATTGTATCCTTGTACACAAGATTGTGTCTGATCACATTAAATTATGAAATTATTTACATTTACAAACTATCCTTTAACAATAACATGTGAATAACCTGAACAAATATGAACAACCTGAAATGTCTAAAGAAGATTAAGGACAATTTTAACAAATTTCTGCCCGTTATATGTGAAGTGTTTAGTGTCTTTGTAGATCTGATCCGTAATGCACGTGTGTAAATGATAAGTTCAGACATAATATTGTTAAAATTGCACTTATACTTTATTTTATTTATTGATTGATTTATTACTTACTTCAATAAATTTCTCTTTTTTCAGGTTATTCACATCTGTTTTGTTTGGATAGTTTATAAAAGTAAGCATTTTCATAAATTAATACAGTTTTTTTTTGCACTAAACCCACTTGAGATCAAATCGGGCTGAATGTGGCCCCTGAAAGAAAATGACTTTAAGACCCCTGATCTAATGAGTGAACAATGTGGAAGATGCACATCACAATCATGATATTATATGTCCATGTCTTTGTGATATAGTCTGTCACCAGCCACAGACACACTATAAGTAGAAAATGCAGTGGGAACAGAAACAGCAGCACCATTTGCATTTGTTTTCAGTTGGCTGTGAAGTCCTGGTCCAGGGCAGTGACAGGTGAGGACTTGTCAAACTGTACCACAGGTGTTCTAAGGTAAACTCAGGAAGGAGCTACAGTATCTACTGCAGCCCCAAGTTAAACGACAGTGCAGAGTGGATCTGCAGATCTTAATTAAGTGATGGGAGCCTGGGGCTTCAGTCACAGATTAGAGCCTTTCATGACAGTAATTCATTTTGATATCCCGCAAAGAATAAAGTCTCATAACTCTGTCCTATCTGACTGAAATGGCAAAATTATAACTCAGGGCCAACCTCAGTGGACTAAATACAGTAAACAAAAATCAAGGAAAAATACACATAAAGCTTTTGCTGCTGTGTTCACTCACTTCTCACTTATGCCTTTACATGAACCCATAAAGACCCAAACATCTACTGGTGACCACAACCACCCACTGATCTAAACTGTTTAATACCTGTTGATCCACTAATTCTATCAATATATGTAAATAATTGATGTAAAACGCAGTTTATCATGTTTTCATGATCTTCAGATATGACCCATTTGGATGTTCAGATGCTCTACAGTTACCGTGGAAACACCATTATCTTCTACGACATTGATTCAGCGGTAAAACCCATGGAGTTGGATCAATGACAGTGGATGGAAGTACTGGGTTTATCTTCAGTTGATGAGAGATTGGACCGAAAAATACCCTTTTTCTTCAGTTTTTGATATAACAACTCTCAAATTTAATCTGAGCTTTTATAAACATCTACATGATTAGTTGATTAAATGTAGGAAAATATCTGATTGTCACTGAAAAAAAAGCAAAATACAGGACATTATATTACAATCAATGGTCAAAAGTCACTTAAAGAAAGTTAAATATAAAGAAAAATTAATTTGGGAATGGACACAAAAGTAACACTGGGTCCTTATGTGTTAATACAGCCTTTATCAAACTGCACCAACAGAAGATTGTCTTATTCTATTATTCTGTTACTAGTAGTTATAAGAAACTAATCCTGAATGCTAACCTGCAGTTAACATCTATAGAAGCCATCAAAGAGGCCTGTGGTGGGTTTCCCTTGTTTCTTGTCTCCTGCAGCTTTCACATTATTCACTTTCTGACGACGCAGGTGGGAAAGGCAGTAAGAGCACATGTGTACGTCCACTGCTATATTATCTCTACTGCTTATGCGGCTGCAGGACCTGCTCAGAGGAAAAATTCACAGCAACAGAAGGTAACGTACATGACCAACCCATGGGCTTTTTCACAAACACAACTGAAAGCTCCTAAGGTTAAAGTCCGCAGGAGGATGATACAAAGGTGGATAGATTTGAACTACATCTGGAATGATGTAGGTTTAGAAAAAAAATGGGCAAATAAGGCACAATTGTCTGACCATATAAAAAGTTAGAGCTGGGCAATCTGGCAACAAAATGTAATCTCAGTTATGAATCATGAATGATTCTATGATTGTGTGTCCTTTTTCTTGCAATTTTATATTATTTTCTCACAAATTCATCACTTTATTCTCAACTTTTTTCTTAAATATTTAGAACTTCTAGAAAATCTGGAAAATGTGAAGCCTCTTCTTATAGATCTACCACTTGATGTCAGTGTTTTTTTTTTCCTATGTTATGAGTCACAATTTTAACAGATTAGTTGTGTACATAAACATAAGACAAGATTCAACAACAATAACATACAAGCAGCACTTGCAAGCTGCTCTGTGCATTGTCTGGTAAAAAGCAAACATACGTCTCAACAAAATAAAGCATCACCAACATGCAATGATTAAAAAGACAGGTTCACATGTATTTTTTTTAAGTTTTTGTTCAAAAAGGATGATGTTCTAAGGCTAATCTGGATATTACATCTATATTATAGTACTGGAAGGTCTCAGAGCAGGTGTGTGTGTGTGTGTGTGTGTGTGTGTGTGTGTGTGTGTGTGTGTGTGTGTGTGTGTGTGTGTGTGTATCTGTGTGATTCTGAGAAATGTAGATGATTTTAATGGGCCAATTTGGTACCTACAGGTGAGGAATAGTTCCATCTCCACATCAAATATCTTTTTTTTGGTAAAATTCCCTTTTTTAAAGTCAGGGGGGCCTGATTTAATTCATGCTGAAGACACTAAACAGCACATTTCCCCTCTGGAAGGGATATTTGAGTAAAAAAACAAACCAAGACGGAACAGTCAACCAACACAAGGTATCATGCACACTCTGCAGCAAGGAATTTTCTTTTCACCGAAGCACCTCCAGCTTAAAATACCACACTAATGTGAAGCATACGTTAGTCAAAGATTCTGCTAGCTTACCATAATACTGGAAGGTCTCAGAGCATCTGTCTGTCTGGGTGTGTTTCTGTATCTGTATCTGCATCTGCGCAGTTCTGAGAAACTGAGACGCTGAGGAATAGTCCCATCTCGACATTAAATATCTGTTTTCTTTAAAATTCCCTTTTTTTAAAGTCAGGAGGGACTGATTTAATTCACATCGCTAAGCAGTTGCCAGGGGCAGGGACAGAAGCAGCCTTGCACATCAGGAGACAATGGGCATGATCACATGGTACAGAGACTATCTACAAAATATAATACATATACAACAACTGTAACTACAACAGCTAAAATGATATATGAAAAACAATTTATTGAATAAAATGTCAAAATAGAATAGAATAGAATACAAATAGATTGTCTTTATTGTCATTGTCTAGTGCAGAACAACATTAAAAATGCAGTTGTTAAAGTGCATTTTTACCTGTTACCAGCATTACTCAGTTAAGCCAACAGTAGTCTTTAATATTCTGAAAATCATCGGTCTATGCATATGTATCGCTGCGAACAAGGATGTAAAATAATATTTTCTGAAGAATTGCTTTGTAAAACTAAAACTCAGGTCCATGGCAAAAACATATGACACAGTAAACCACTGCCAGGTGTACAGTACATTACCCAAAATGCATCTTAAATGTGTAACAGTCATCCAAATGTCCAATTTATCGCTCCACAAGATCTGCTCAGTACCAACAGAGTGTAATGAGGTGGAATGACCTACTTTAACCAACACCTACAGCCTGTGTGGCCTCTCAGAAATGAGAGTAAAGCCAGAGACTCGAAGGTAGAGAGAGTGACAGTGGCTTAATATAGCTGTCTGCCGCTTCATCTGCTGTGCCACACTGCAGCTACTCCAGCTCATCCACATCCTCATGAATCTGACATTTTACTGATAATTAAACTCAGTGAGCTGAGCATGCAAACCTGACCTTTGACCCCAGGGAACAGCCGTGTGTAATGACTCAATCTATAAAAAGTACAGTTCACTATCTTTACTTGACAGATTCAGTTACTAAATAGTGGTTTTTGTTCAGCTGCAGTTTTTCCTTTCCTTTTCTTTTTTCTTTTTTTTTTCAGTCTGAAACATGGCTGTTCCATAACAGTTGCTTTAATCATGTGCCAGTGGTTAGTATGCAGGCTGTGTTTCTTGTGCTGGCTCCTGGTTCATTTCTGCTCCATTCATACAATCATACTTCAATGCTACTAAGAGACGGAGCTTATGTGCATGCAGTCGTGATTCAATAAACTGTCAGAGGGTGATTTGAGTGAGCTGTGCATACTATCGCTCTTGAACCGGGAGTTATACCAGTCATAGGGTGTTCTGTTAAATGGCGGGACGATGTATATGCTCATACAGTCTAACACACCAACTACATTATAGAGCAGGATGGCGTAGGAGGATCCTGCTGATGGCACTTTAACAGGCACTGTGATTTGTGATAACATTATATGCATGAACACATCTCCCTGGCTGGAGAGAAAACAAAGGGACTCCCATAGACAACAAACAGCAGAAATGTGCGTGTTTATGCCAGCAAAACAACAAAGAAAAACACTGATCTGTGGGTCCCACAAGGCACCTGATGCCCATTCAGACCTGCATAGAAAACAGGAGACACTGAAAAGAGCAAAGCAAAATAAGTCACATTATATTTTTTCTTGCAAACAACTGGAGCGCAGCATTACTTATTCGCAGGGGGGTGATAGGCTGTCTGATCAATGGCTTTGGTGGCAAGGCTGCATTTCAAAACTCAATATGGCTCAGCAAATGATTAGTTCCAAACAAAATAAATAAATACTAATAACAAAAAAAAAAAAAACTAAAAAAAAAAACTTGCTTCCAGCCTTCAACCCTCAATTTTCAGTAAAAGCTAAAAGCAAGAAACCTAATGGGCCAATTTTTGCTCTCAAGCCAGAAGGTATTATTATTATTAAAGACCTTTCATTTTCATGGACTTGGTCAAATACACAAGACTCATTATTCTTTCTGGAGTTGAAGTTTATATCTAGGGTTCCATCTTTCTCTTCTTTCTCAGATCTTGATGATAACTTTCCTTCCAATGATCTAATTAGATATCTCATTTAATGCCATATTGGTAACAAACTAAATGTCATTGTAAGAAGCAGTACAAAACTAAATACATTATTTTTTTTCTTTCTTTTTTTTTAAGTATTAAATGTAACAGTCTGCATATTATTGTGAAAAAGAGGCAACTCCAACATGGCTGTTCTGCTAAGGGGATATTATCACAGCATGTGATAATAATGCACTCTTCTGCTAAATAATAAAAAAAAAAATACACTGTGACATAAAATAAAGATGAAGTAGTGGTACGACATGACAGACTGAATGAACTGTGACTTATTCCCTCTGTAGCTCATTCTACAGACAGACCCTTACTGAATAATTATAGAAAAATGGAAACATAATTATGAATATGATATATATTATTAGATTTCAGTTCTGCCACTTCAGCAGTCTAAGGCTTACACATTGGACATTTATCAATGAATACATGCACCTTTTGTAATACAATATGAATTTACATTTAAGGACAAAGGCTGATCTTTGGTCTCAGGAGACTCATGGTACTTACTGGCATATGTTGTGGGACTGTCCTACTAGTCAACACACACTCAGAAGATGTAAATATATAATGGAGGGTAATGGACAGACAATAGTGCTGGCATTGCAGGAGAAGATTGTGATATACTGATATGTTTTATGCACAACACCCAAACCACTAAAGACAGATTTAGCAGCATACCTAAAGGAACATACATGGAGACGTGTGACTCCAGGGGACACGTCATCAACCACTGTTACTGTTTGTATCTCTGATGTGTATGTTAGAGGTCACACCAGACACTAGTGCTTTTACATCATGCATCTCTCTGATTGCAGTACGCTCTAAAATCTCATGCAGCAGCAGCAGCTTTATGTGGATTTATTTGGTTCAGTGTAGAGAGGCATATAGTTTAGTATACTGGCTAATTAGCCCTTTTAGACATTGTAGGAAACCATTATATCTAATTATATTCTGTTTAATTCGACAGTTTAAGACAAATGTATATGTATTCCAGTAAAGTTGCTTTATGTATGTGAAGTGCCAACCCTGACATTTTTCAATGGATGAACAACAACAATTCATTAATGACACAATCGTCAGTTAGATAAGATTAAAGAAATACTGTTCTACTACTGTGCCATCAAACAAAGAACTGTGTCATATAATAGACATATGGTACTTTCAAATAAAATATAATTATTTTTAAGCTTTTATGAGTACATATGTCCCTAAAATGTTGTCTTCATGACTGCACAGAAGTGAATGTAAAGCAATTCACACTGTTACATTTATAAAAGCATCTGAATTCCCAGATCAAGGTTTTAGTGGACAATGAAAATAACTTTCTTAATTGGTTGCTTTCTCAGATTAAATCTTGTAACCTTAAATCTCCAAACATACATATGACCACACCCTCTATTGTCTCCCACTGGGTCTATAGACACAGCAGCAGCTTTTGGTGCTATAAATAATGCAAAGGGGTTGAAATTTGTTCTGAAATTTTAATTGTGGTCTGGTCTGAGAATGTGCATTAGGGACCATAGATGGAAGGGTGGGCGGGGATGGACGTAAGTGCTTCCCCACCGCCTTGGGCTTCATTATGAGAAGAGCTGGTGGGGGGTAAGGCAGGGCGGAGAGGTGAAAGTAAAGAAGGCAGAGTAGAGACAATGAAAGTCTGGGAGGGAGCTTCACTTATTGTCATCCCAGGAGAGTCGTGTCTCAAAAAGCTGCGTCGGTAAACTCGAGTCATGGCTGTCTACCACAGTATTGATCTGAGGGTACATGCGCCGCCCACTAACAAAAAGTTCTGCAATCAAGAGCAATTATGCCACATTTATGACCGTATGTCTGCTGCCTGATGGCCCGGTGATGTTCATCTATTGTTATAATTCATATGTAATGAGACAGCTAAATAGACGTGCTAGACCAGACGACATTAATCTTTGACAATGAAATGATTTGCATGTTTTTAAAGCTTGCTGGTCGTATTGACATTGTCTGACTCTGTGACCTCGTTTATGAAAAAGAGTGGCGTCAATGGCATTATCTATCATACAACAAGAGCCTCCACATACAAACAGGTTTTTAAAATGGACTTGTCGCATCATGTATTTTTTTCTTATATTTCTGCCCCACATTGTATGAACTCGACATATCCCAACTCACATTCATAAGTGCAAAATAATGAGTACAGTACTGGAAGCCAAATTAGTGTCCAGTGAAAACTAAGTTGCTGAGTTTAAAAAGCTAAAAGTATGATGTGGGAAGTTCAAGATCAGAAAGCAGAAAACTGGGTTTTTTTTTTCTGAGCTCATGAAAAGTTGATTTAAATATGGTTCCCAGTGACATTACACCCAAATCATCTTACAGTACACAGTGCATTTCTGCAGATTAAACTATCAAAATTGTACAAAATAGTTCAAACAAGCTCAACCTTCAGCATCTTAAGCACCAAGTAAAATAAAACATGCACATGAACGCAGCTGCATCAGACTCTGATAACATCATATACAATAGTGAAGCACTTTAACTTGAACTACATTTAGCTGATAATAGTTTATACATTAGTTAAGGGAGTGATATTTTGCTTTTTTAAATGGACTGATGCATTTTCAAACATTCCCCTGTGGTCTACATAAACTGTAAATGCTCTGCTTGGGTCTGAATTCTTCATTAATTCAACTCCACAGATCCATTGTCAACCCTATTTCTGAGTAATGACACTAGAAAGCTTGTTTTGAGCGCTGGCCCTTTAAATGCAAATGAGCCACTTCACACCCCACTCCCTCCAGGTTGTTGACTGTGCTGCTCGGTCCTGTTCAGCCATATGCATTTGTTAATGCAACCAACAACTGAACATTTTAGGTAACTGGCTCGAAGTTTGGACGTATTTTCAGCATGGACTACAACCGCTGCTGCTGACAAACAATTATAAGTAGTTATAGACGAAACAAATTAAGAAGGAATAAAAACGGGTTGTAGAAATCCACTCGATTTCTTCCAAAATGAATATACGTAAAGGTAGTTTTGCAGCACCTGGAGGATTCAAATTCGAACTTTTTGAATTATTAGGGTCCTCAAATACACAAATAATTGAACCAAAGACTAATAAAAGTGGATCTAGCAAAATATGACCCCTTTAAGTATGTTTTTTTTCCCTCCAATGTGGTATTAGGGCTTTTCTTTTCTTTAGGGACTGAATACTTACACCACTAATACAAAACACTGTCAAACCATTAAGTGTTAAAAGTGAGACCCTACTTTTAAGTAAGACAATTGCCTAAAATTGCCTAATTATGGCAAAAAAAAAAAAAAAAATCCCACTAATCCACCCATGATTGACCAGAGCACCATCTCCATGGTAAACCATACAATATTAAGACAAAAAAAATCAAGAATGTGACAAACACCTAATATCATACCATCTCCGGGTATATGTTTTACTCTTTGGCGTTATAAATTAATATCACTGATACCGCCATGTGTTAATTACTCTTACTATTGTGTCTGATTGAACCATTTCTTACATGGATTGATTATAACTGGAATATGCATTTTTTTTTCAACTGTATGTTAATTAATTCATCCATTGAGCAAATCTCCATTTAGAGAGCAGACTGTCTAATGCTACATTTTGACAATAGGGGTCTAACGCTTCATTAATGTTCGCTCTAATGCAAACAGACATCATTGTTTACCCACACGCTTCCCCTGTTATGTCGTTATTAAAGAACTTAACCCCCATATGGACCCCATTCACCTATAAACCACCATCATCTCAGCTGGAGTTTGTGTGGCAAACTCTCCCGTTAATGCTACTGTACACAGCATATCAAAATGACCTACATGTTCATTAAACTGTGTCCTCAGAGGCCCTCTCATCTGCAATGCAAACAAAACCCATGCATTGTTGTTCGGTAAGCAGCTTATGGAAGGAGGAGAAGGGAGGAGGCGGTTGTATGCCCATATTAGTTTAATACACACTCAACATAGCTCTTATGAGTATGCAATTTTCTTCCCATACGGACCCATTGAAAGAAGAAGTTTACGACTTAATTATTTTTGCACAAGTGTGAGTTAAATTGCTCTATAAGTTGCCCACACTTGCAAATCAGATTACATACTAAAACATGCTGTTGTAGCACATTTTTCATTTAAAATATACATGTATTTTATGAGTCTAAATTAAAACGTGACAAATCGGTCTGGAAGCATTACCTGATGTGTTGTACAGTACACATTTTAGCTGCTGCTCTTGGAAATAGACTCAAAACCTTTGTCACATTAAGAAAATCGTTCCCAGTGAAAATTCTACTCTGAGAAATGAACTAGAATCAATTTTCAGTTCAACAACTCATCGCAATTCCAGACGAATAATTTAAATTAAAGGGACTTTGTTGCTCTGGTAGTGAGCAGCATAATACCCAGAGCTGAGAGTCAGATGGAATTATCATAAAGATGGTCTTTGGAGATTAGTTGTGCTTTAGGGTTGCTGTGAAGCTGACACGCAAACATACGGGTGATGAGATAAACAAGCCTACCAGTGGTCATCGCTGCTGTATATTTGGCATTAAAAGGCCCTAATATGCAGCCGCACAAGCCTGGGAACCCGATGTTTCATTTCTTCTGCCAGCTCATTCTGCCCTGATGTCATTGACAAACAATTTGACCCAGTCTAGATTGGCCCAGGTAAAATCTCAGCCATTTATCAAACCACATCTTATCAAACTGTTTGATATGTCGGCCAACTGAACCCCCTGAAGAGCACTGGTGAAGAACTTATTTAAAGAGCCAAGATAGCTGTAGCCAGTGAGGAACTGCTGGACAGAAGAACAAATAGCTCCACTTGAAGCACTGATTGATAAATAGATGTTTGCCATGTTTCTGACAGGCTTTGGTGCGATTAGTTTACTGGTGCATTTCATTTGTCTGTTGAGGTGCATGTGTATTCAACTACAGGTAGTTAGGTAGGTATTTATTTATTTATTAATTTGGAGGGACATATTTAGGTTTGTGTTCAGTGCAGCCCAATATCACCAGGAAAATGACAATTTGAGTCAATAAGTAATGGGGATTTAAGCACCCCATGTTTCTCTACTTTGGAATCATTTAAATAAATGCAGAAATATAAGAAAAGCAATGTTAGGTAACATCAAATAGGAATAATTCCTACCTGAAAAAAAAAAAAAACAAGCTCATGGGACCATTTCAATTAGAAAAGAGTTAGAATAATTAAAGCTTTGGGTTTTTTTTACGTTAGGAAAAGTTTTTTTTTTTTTTTTTTTTTTTTCATGTAGTCATTAGTATTTCTATCCATATAAAATTGACCTGAGGTCTGGGGGATATTCATGCATAGTTATAATATGCAGTCAAAGGTCCTGGATCAACTAACCCACCACCTGATCATTCCACATATGTAGGACTAATAAAGCCCTTAATCCTGGCTCTGGTGCAAAATAATCCTTTTTATCCCTTTTTCTTCCTTTTAGCAGTACATATCACTGTATCCTAGCATGACTATAATTCATAATTTAGCAGTTTTTCCTTCTTGTTGTCATTGATGGTCACCTGCTAACAACTAATTTCAATAAGTGTTGATTTAATTATCAAAAATTAAATGCAACTTAATACATAAATGACACTAACGGCTTAGTCAGTTGAATTAATAAAGTAGTCAGTGGTTCACATTTAGGACAGGTTACCAAATGCTTGAGAACCAAAAGAAAACTTTACTACCCTCTATAAGTCTGAAACCTTAGGTCTGGTATAAACCCAAACATGGTGCTAAACTGTGGTCACAAGTAACAGCGCTGGATATGTTGCTCTTGCTGTCTAGACTGAACGACCTTGATTTGAATTCAACATAAGATGAGTCAATACAGAAACTGTGGGAGTTAATCAATAGTGGGGAAGAGGACTATAAACTGTGGTCAGCAACTATCCAATATCCAACAGCGGTGTTTCAGTTTTCTTGTTGTTTGTTTTAATGGCTGCACAGTGTCGTTATGACTATGACTTTATAGGAAAATCATTCCCCTTTACACTCCAAATGATCTTATGAAATAAAAAAAAAAATAATAAAAATAATAATAAACCCAATACCCATCAGCACAAACACCAGCATCATTTATTTTGTTTATGTCTTAAGCTAGGGAGTATGTGTTAAAGCATGTGCGAAGACCAACACTGTGAAAATTGATTATTAGTCTATGTGATTTTTTTTTTTTTTACACAGATTTCCATCAGATATTGCTCTTGAGACAACATCAAATGACAAAGATGCTCCCCATACACAAATGGAGCAAGATGAAAGAGTGTATGTTGGTATTATGAATGGAATAACCTGCTTTGTTGTCAAAGACATAAGTCAGTGTTTCGTCTTCTGTTCTATTTATGTGCCCTTCAGTTCTTCAGTTTTCCCATATGTGCTATAAAGTAGGTGCAGAATTGACAGCAGGAAGAGTGGTACTTTTTACCGGCCAGTAGCCCCCTCCTCAAAAAAAAAAACTTCAACTTTGAAGAAGGAGCTTTTGAATTACAGTATTTATGGATGTTAAATAGTGAACGTAAATGGCACATTTGCCATTACATATTGCAGTGACAGTGCTCCAGCTGCATGAGCAAAATGCATCCATGTGTAATTGCAGCACATCCATCTCTTCATACATGATTGATACTGGTATTTAGGGCAGATAATATGGAGAATTACATTCTGAAATGCTGGGAGCAATCAATGGTAGAGAAGATGAGAAGCAATAATGACTTGCCTGCGTGATGAGGTTAACCCTGCTGCCCTGTCTCAGGCCATAAAATAAAAATAAGGGACCTGAGCACATACCTCCCAATGCCATTAGGCGTGATCGTTCAGGGCTGCACTGCAATCCTCATGAAACGATTGGGGCAAAATTACATTGGAACTCAGGCACAAGGCCAGAGTTACTTCATGTGATGGTCAGATAGTCTCCAGGGAAAGTTGCTTCTAAAAGTATTTCACTTGTGAATGTTTGCATTTCATAATGTACAACCTGACAACTGGGGGATCCAGCAGCAAGGCGTTTGATTTCTATACACGGACCATGTTGTTACGATTCACAGTATTAATAAGGTCTAGCCTCGGCTCTGTCTGGTGGCCTTGTTGTAAGAGATGATAGCATTTATACCCTGAGATGCCTGTGCCCCGATGGAATCACTCAGCTAATCAGGAGTGTGAATAAATAGACTGTAGAACAATTTTCAACCTGTCTTTCTCATAGGCCGCAGCGGATCATATCACATGGTTGAGATGACTTAAAGTGAGAAAAGTCTGCTAATAGTAGAATGGCAATGATGAGTATAAGCATAGGGACAGAAATTAACCAAGCATGTAACTCCATTTTAAGGCTGGAGGGTTCTGGAGGGTATACAACACGTGTATTTGATAAACGTGTAACCTTGTCTGTAAGGTTTTTCCTTTACATTTTGTCCTTTGTTTATTGATGTTGTTTGTCATTTAATTCTTTTCCTCCTTTATTTACCTTGGTTATATGTCACTTCGATGCCTCATATTGGGAAAAACTGTTTTCCAAAAACATAAAATAACACTACACCGGCTTGGCCTTGCCTCAGTGACAATGATGTACCCTTGAGCAAGACATAATCTTGCAACCACTCAAGTAAAAATAGAGAATAGAGAAGAATGTAGCATCTTCAATATATGTATGACTAGAAGCATAAAATGAGCATTTATTAATTTTCCCCTCAGCTTTTTCTTCTTTATTTGTGTTTATTGCAACTAATGGACTATACTGGACATTAGTGATCATGTGAAACAGTTTAAGCTACTCTTAAATGATTACGAACCATTGATATTTGACTTAAATTATTACTTTTCAATATACATACCACCATCCACCTAGGTGCTCCCTTCACTGACCTCTTGCTGCCAAGAGCCATGGTAAATAGCTGAGTTTGCTCAGTTTGCAGCCTGCAGAAACCTGCTTGGGACTAATCTGGGTTAGATGAAGGATGGCACTGGACAGAAATAACATGTTGTTTCTGGTGGCCCTAACAGATTGAACAACGCTGTAAATCAAAATCTTTGTTAGTGGGGCAAAAAGAAAAAAATAGATAGAATTACACAGGTTACTTTTGAATGCCACCATAAAAATATCACTTGCAGAAATTGAAAAATATCTTGAATTAATTAATTACTGCTGCTGATTTTATCTTGTTAATTTTACGGAAATATGGTGTAATTTTAGCCCAGCATAATGCTGAGAAAGTTCTTCAAAATGAAAATTGATTAGCAACCAAATAAAAAACTGCTGAAGCACAATAAAAGTTTAATTATACATATATCTATATGAAAAAACGGCATGGCAGACTCATTTGTAACAAAGCTGAAACCATTTTTTAAATCACCTAATCATTGATGATCAATAAACATCTCAACCCTTGAAGACTCCTGGTATTTAGTCTTTTCACTGTAGTCAATAACATGCTCAATGGTCCTTAACCAGCACACAGTGCAGGACAAACTACCAGAAAAGAACAAGGCAGAAAACGATGACAGAAGACCTCTGGGTACCTGCGTGCCGCTGGAGTACAAAGATTCCCCCGTCATCTTTTTAGTCCTCACATTATCTCATCAACAAGCTGTAACTGTTCTTGTTAATTGTCTTCTATACACTGAACTTTTCAGTTCATTAAAAAATTGCAGATAGAGGACATCCAAGACAATGTGGAGATAAAACACTATCATCTACCAACACCACAGCTGTATGAGGATTGAGGAGAGTCATTACTCAGTTGTTTTAATCATTTTTCTTAAGTATACACTGTCAAGTACACCTCTGTAGACCCTGAAGTAATATTTTTAAATTCAATGAAATTTCAAGCAAAAATGCTATTATAATAGTAATATAAAACTGCTGTTAAATGGTCAACAATTGTTCCGGTATGGGCTGTGTGGTCATTATATCCACTGTTTGCAGTCATAAAATAGAGATGTTTGTCTGTGCTGGATTCAAGCACAATGTTTGCACATAAAGGGCGCTTTCACAGAGCGTACTCCGGTCCGGGCCGGGGTACGCTACGTACTCAAGTCCGCTTTATTTTGTCCATGTGAACACAACCATACCATGCTCCAGTACCGTGCTGGAGTCCACTTGAGAAGGTGGTCCTGGATCCGGGACACTTGTGCTCCGGCACGGTACGATGTCATGTGAAAGCAACCGTGAGTCCGGATATGACCTCATCATTATTCTGCCAGCGGAAGTCGGTAAATTGGCACAAAAACATAGATAGCGTTCCTATTTTCTCTTTAAAAATCATCAGATCTGTGCGGCACAGGTTCACCTTATCAACTGAACCACTGGGTGAAATATCAGAGATAACAAAGGTCGCTCTACTTCTCCTTTCCTCCAACAGATTAACAGATAGGTAAGGGTTTATCTTCTTCTGACTTCGAAGTTTGTTGGACAGCGACAGAATTCTCTCCACACCGCCACCTACTGTTTGGCCCTGGAACACCCATTCGTAGTCTGGCCCGATCCTGTGAACACGACATCTGTGGGAAAGGTGTGAATGTACTGGAGTCCAGTACAGACTGGAGTACGTTGTGTGAAAGTGCCCAAAGACGTCTAAACAGACTCACACTGGACAGTGACTGTTTGTTGCAGCATGTTTGACAATAAAGGAGCTACACCAGACTAAATTGTGTGGACTGTGATTGCAGGTTCATCTTCTGCCTTACATTAACCCTGCAATGTTAATGAGCAATGAGTAAAGTGGCTGCGATCGGCTATCAGGCCCCGTCCTGGATCATATAAGCAGCATGTACTTGGGTTCAAGCCAAACAAAAGAAACACAGCACCACCGGGATTTGTTCCAGTTTGTCTGATGGCCCCTGCTACCAGGCACTACTAAGCATGAGGGATATTTAAAATTTAGCAACTACTTGAATATTCATAACCATCCATTTCCAAAAAAACTGAGTTTTCATTAAAAACGATTAAAATGAATGCAGTGCAATGAATGAAGGCTGCACTCTAACACTGATAATGCCAGTCATCAACTTATCTCCCATTTTCTCTCTCTTTTTTTTTTTTTTTTTTTTTACCAAAAGCTGCATCATTGTTCACAGACTAATGGAGGTAAATAATAGAAACACCTCCAAAAATATTCTCAAAATGACATGTCAAATTGTGATGGAAGAGATAGATTCAGTGGAAATGGAAAAAAGACTAATACAACTGTGTGATTCCTTTAATGCTTTTTTAGTAAAGAGTTTGCAAAACTGAACTGTCAGTATGAAATCTGAAGGGATGCTCTGTGATGTTACCAAGCCTGTTGGGACTGACCTGACCTAAAACAAATCCTTTACTTTTCTGAGAAAATTCATTTCAGAAAGTGATTGTAAGTTCAGCTGAGTAGTAGCCTATTCCCTTCTCCAAGCTAATGGCTAATGTAGCTAGAAGCCACCACAAGATGAGCAATACCTTAAGTCCTAACATGGTTAAACAGCCACACACACCTTCAAGATCCCTGTTGTGATGCTCATATTTCTACAAGCATATTTTGTGATTCCTTTAACATAAGCTTTGAGTGAAAGTCAGTAACTGAAACTGTTGGAATCAGACAAAGCAAGTTCAAGAGTAATGGCAATCAGATGATCAGATAAAAAGACTTCATCAACTTTCAACTCCAATATGCAACAAGAAAACCTCTAAAATATTAAAAAGTACACATCGAATTTTGTGTTCAAAGTTATAACACTTGTACTTCCAGTAACTGCCCAATCCTTCAGCCCTTAACTTAGCATGCAGATGCAGGTCAAGGATTGGCTGAAGTTACATTTTTTTTTCTCAATCAATCAATCAATCAATCAATCAATCAATCAATCAATCAATCAATCAATCAATCAATCAATCAATCAATCAATCTTTTTTTTTTCACTGAAGATGAAAAACAGACACACACACACAACAGAAACAAATAAACACACAACAGGAAAACACTGATCAGATTAAATCATCCATACAGCCTCCATACACAAATAAAAGCCCTAATCAGAATGACAGACACATTTATAGTCATCCATTCCAAGAAAGGTGTCCACATTCGGCTGAAACTGTCAGGCTTAGAGTGTGTTAGGCAAGTCAGAAAGTCCAGTAGAACGTGGTCCATTATGATCCTGTACCATCCAGATATTATAGGGTGTATGAGAGAGATCCAGTGAAGTGCTATGTTTTTCCTATACCATCTCCTGTGGTGTAAGTTACAAACCCGTGCACTGGGAAGACCAAGGAGAAGGGACATTGGGTCAAGCTCCAATTGAGTCCTAAAAATATTGCTCAATTTCCTCAGAATCAATTCCCAGTATCTTTGAAGTTTAGGGCAGAACCAAAGGCAATGTGCGAGATTCCCTGCATTCATTCTGCACTTAGGACACATCGGTAAAGTTTGAATTTAGAAAGACGATTACATGTTAAGTACGCTCTATATAGTCATTTAAGTTGTAATGCTCTGGATCGGTTGCATATTGTCATGTTTTTGTTTTGGTTTTTTTGCATTGTTCCAAATATCTTCTCATGTGTGTTCAGTCATTTCTGCACCCAGACCTGTCCCAGCTTCTGACTCAGAATACCTCTTCAGGGTCCTATACAATACCCTGATCCATA
>JAPTYQ010000007.1:9265440-9279603 GCA_029814465.1 Ostorhinchus cyanosoma | reverse complement strand
AAATAAATTAACATTAAAATGGAGTAAAGCAATACATTAAAATAAAAAGTGCATTTAAAAGACAAGATGGAAAAGACTTTACGCATAAGCACATGAAAAAAGGAAGGTTTTTAACCTGTATTTAAAAATGTTCTCATTTTGGGGCTGATCTGAGGTCAGTTGTTGCTTGTTCCAGTTGTGAGCAGCAGAACAACTAAAAGCTGCTTCACCAGGTTCAGTTTGAACTCTGGACTGGACTATGTGACCTAAGTCAGATGACCTCAGACTCTGCTGGGTTTGTATTCTATTACCATGTCACTCACGTATTCTGTAAAAAAAATAAATAAGTAAAAACTTTGTCGGTTGGAGCATTGAAACGTGCATCTTACTGATAAAAAACGTGAGTCAGTGTGAAGCACAGAAAGAGTTTAACGAGTTTGATTGGCTATACACAGAGCTGTACCGAAGAGAAACCATCATAGGCAGTTTTATTCAGAAAATATAAAAGTGGAGTTGATTTATCCCTCAGAGGACAGAATATGAGCACAGACATGCACACAGGCTCACCATGTGAAAAAAAGCCTTGCTGAAAATGTGACTGTAGTCAGTTCAACATTGTGTTCACTCTTCACCGACGGCCTGATCCTACTGTCAACACACATACACTGCAGTCTATCAGTATGTTTCACATGGTCCACAATCTTTTAACCCTCAAAGACACAAACAGCCTCCTGTAACCAAAGGCGTCTACTGATCTACAATGTTTAATAACATCTGAACCGCTATTCCCATCAATACACTGAAATAATTTAGATAAAATGCAGTTTATCAGCTTTTACTGACATCAGATATGACATATTTGGACGTTCAGAGGCTCCGCACTGCAAAAACCTAAATCTTACCAAGTGTATTTTTCTCATTACTAGTCAAAATATCTCATCACACTGAAAATAAGATAAAATCACCTAATGAGTAACTTTTGAGTGAGATATAAATAACTTCTTTTTAGACAATCGATCTTGAAAATTTTAATTCAAGAAGTCTTACTAAGATAATTGTTCCTTGTTCCATTGGCAGATTTTTTTTTTTTTTTTGCTTAATTCCAGATTGTTTTGCTTAAGTCAAGCCAAAAAAAAATCTGCCAATGGAACAAGTGACAATTATCTTGGTAAGATTTCTTTAAATAAGATTTTCCAGATCTATCGTCTAAAAATATGTTTTTTATATCTCACTGAAAATTTACTCTTTAGGTGATTATGTCTTATTTGAAGTGTGAGGAAATATTTTGACTAGAAATGAGAAAAATACACTTGGTAAGATTTTTAATTTTTTTCCAGTGCGCATGGAGCATGGAAAAAAAGTAATTAAACATTGATTCACCAATAAAAACCCATGTACTTTGACAGAAAACAGTAGTTGTAGATGTTTATTTTATGTTCAGTTAATGATGTATTTTGCTGAACATTTCTGACATAATAACCTGGATTTTATGACCAAACTAACAGATTTTCACTGTAAAATGCAGAAGCAAAATACAAATGATAATATAACGATAAAGGATGATAAATCACTTAGGAATAATTCGATAGAAGGAGAAAAATTATTTTGGAAGTCTAACACAGTTCTTTGAGAATTAAATTAAAATATTAAAACAATTCTGGAAGTGCGTTTCCCTTTTTTTCTTTTTCCCTTTTATAATAAGTACTTGGAAGTAACTTTGGGGAACAGTCTAGACTCTGGCAACAGATCAGGAGCATCAGCAACAAAGACTGAAAACTGACCACAGAGAATCCAAGGACAAATCAATCACAGCCCTGGTTCAACTAATCTCTATAAGGCAGTACAGTGCATAAACACCACAGCACTGACTGCCTCCCAAATACAGATAAAGCGTCTGGTAGCTTTACAGTAAATCTCCTTAGTGGATTCTTCTGAAAAGCACGGCTATATTTCCAAAATCCAAAACCATTAGCTTCACTATTAATAGCCAAAGTGCTACGGCTTTGTTCAGACTGCAGACAAATCAGCTCTTTAAGACAGACTGAATGTGATGTTAGTTGCAAATGATAAGATGAGATTTGTGCGTTCAGACATCACCTATCTGCAGGAGTGTCTATGGAGGCATCAGTAACTACAGACACCATAGGCAGAGTTGGAAGACAAACCCAGATCCGATACACAAGTCACAGTACTAATCCTTATGTAAGTACAAGTCTGTAAGTACTATCAGCACGATGTACCTTCTACGGCAAAGCAGTCACTGTGGAGTAAATGTGCCAGTATAACAAGAAAAAAGACACTTGCATAACTGTGAAAATAACAATTTTATCTGAAAAATTCCTCAGTCAAGCAACAAGAAAAACTTGAGAAGGTGAAAGAGTACATTCCTTTCGCTTACGAGTTGTTAGTGATTCAGAAAAGACGACGCCGACTGTTATTTTTGTGAGATGTGGACAGAAACAACAGCTTTGTGTATTGATTCAGAGACAGCTGTAAGTGCAACAGCCTTGAGTTCATGAGATGTGAGACTTCATTTGCAGGGGAGGTAAGACTTAAGGTTATGTTTGTCACAAACGTCACTCTAAATCACTGTGGCAGTGAGACAATTCATCTGGGTATGAATTTAGTACCTTAGGTCAGTTCTGACATAGGAGACCCGAGAGCTGATTCACTACTGTGAGAAATAAAACAGCACAGAGCGCACAGACAAAACAACTTGCATAACATTTTAACCTCTAACAACCATAACTTTTACAGAACACGGCACTGAGCACAGCATTAAAATATTAATAGAAGCTGTTTATTATGTCTGTGACCATCTAAATAAATTTAAACAAGGTTAATATCAAACTACACTGTAGACACATGAATATTTCAGGTTTTACTGTTAGGATAGGATAGAGGTGCTTAGTTTACTGAAATTATGGTCCTGTCAAATATGAGGCCATTCAGGTTCATTAAAGGATAATAACCTTTCGATTCCATCAGTAATTTTTATCAGATTTGTCAGTCAACCTAATCACCAGAACATTGTATTTTTCTGCAAACCAGATAAAGATAATTTTCTCCTGCACTGAAAAAAATTATATCTATAAATCTCCATATTTGAATATGAATAATGTGTGTTTTATTCACTCATGATTCTTTTCCGCCTTTGTTTTTTCAGCGCTTGTCTAAAAAAAATTTAATCAACTGCAAGTATTTAGCAAATTTAACAGACTTGGATATTTGACACTTGAGTTTAAGCAGAAAAAGTCCACAAAGATGTTATAAAAATCGCTCTCACTATCATTAGTAACATTTAAACCAAACCACTGTTTTCCTAAACCTAACCAAAACACACCGTCTGTTTAAACCTACAAATGTAGATCAGTCTGAATACTAACTTTACACTATGTCCATTATAAACAAGAGACCAGACATCACAGGTTGAACTCATTTGAACTGTGAGGGTTAAAGCCCTGTGATATCGATGACTATTGAAAAATGTTATTTGGGACCATTATGGCAGTGTTGGGGAAGCTACTTTACAAGCATAGCGTGTAAAACTACATGTGTAAAAGTACAGCATGGCAGAAGTTCAAACAAACTACATTTCTACCCCTGGAGAAATACATTATAGTACGTTTGTAATGATCACACATCTGCAAAGCATTTGAGTACCGCCAGGGCAATACAATTTATATTACAAAAAAAAACTCTTTAAAAAAACTGAGCAGTTAAATTTGCCAAAAAAAAAGCAAAATGTAATTTAACTACGTAGTTCAATTCCATGTAGTTTAAGTCTCCCCAACACTGCGTTTTGGTGCGTATTTGTGGATCAGAGATCGTACATATCTGTGTTTTGCAGAAACCTACAATGGCAACATTTCATTTAGCAACGGCTTATGCAAATGTTCTTAGACTGCTGAATTATTCAAGCACTCACACACTTTGATCTTGTAGAATTTTAACTTGAATATTTTTTATCCATGTGGAACTCGAGTCTATTGGTCTGTTTTACAAAGTAGGGCTGCGTCCTGAAAGTTGATGAGTCAAATAATCTGTCAGAGACCTCCTTCGTCAACTGAGATTCCTCGTGTCTTCCTTTCTACAAATTCAGTGTGCATTTCACGAACAAAAATTCCAGGGATAACATGAGGTTATATGCATGAGGAGAATCATTAGTATATTTCTCGCAGGGTTAGGTGGCACACTTAACTGATGAGCGAAGCTGGACTCAGAGGTGCGATGGCTGGAAAACTAGGCTACATAGAACCATGCCTCAGAAGAAGTCCAGTTGCTTTTTGAACATTTCAAGGAAAATACGAACAAAGTTTGACGCAAACTTTATGCACTTGCTTACAACGATGGCAGAGGTTCCAACAGAGCAGAGCCTGGTTGTTTCTGGACATATTGCGCTAATGACTGTCTTACCGACTGCTATGTAACCCCAGGAGATATCATCCACTGCCACTCACTACTGAATATTTTATTTTTCATGCATTAGACTGAGCAGAGCCAGGGAAAGGGGTGAGAGTACAGACAGTGGACACGGAGAGACGGTACGCAGGAGATACTTTGAAATTCAATGCGAACAATTCTTTTTAAGTCCCCCTCTACTCAAAAACAACTGTTTTCAATGTTCACTCACCGCAATCTTTGCCTTTTACTGAAAAAAATGAGTTTGACACATTGCGAGTTTTCAAACATTTATCTGCAGAAGGAGACCATTTCTCTGTGCTCACCAAAAACCGACTGGTATCATTTGTGACAGTATTAAAATCCTGGAGTAATTATGATCCAGTATGCAACCTTTACAAGTGTGAAATGAAATGAATGAAAAAAAACATTAAAAAAAAACATTCTAAGCTCCACTTTATTGCATTTAGAGTATTGTCACTATGCCTTATATCATAACTGCGGAAGGATATTTCCAGGGATACTTCTTTCATCTAAAACTTATTCCAATCTTAAGTGATTACATTTGGTTATGTATTTCTGTTTAGATAGGTTATCCAACTAAGTGGGTGGTAAAACAAACATTTATTTGAATCCATTTCATTTGTTTATTGTGGCCATACTTAGTGTAAATCAACAGAAAAAGTCACGGCAAAAGATTCAGTTTATACAAATACAAAAAAGGACATAGTACTTGAGTCGTATTGAGCAGCCAAATTAAAGTCTTGATTAGATGCAGCTCTATTATAAAGCAGTTCATTACAATGTATCAGCGATGTCTGTTAAACAAAAACCACAGAAACAGCGAGTCCAAAGTCTAATGCTTTGCATTCTGATGCAGACTCCATCCTCCGCCCTGGTTCTGTTCCCTCCCATTTATACTTGGTAAGGGATCTTACTATAGCAGAGGACAGATGTACAAAAGAACAAGCGGCAGCTACATCGGGTTGTTTGAAAGCCCCCTGTTGCATGTGTGTTTAGAGACGATACTATATGCACACAGTGTTGCGGAGCTGGAGGGGATCTAACCGCATGACCCCAAATAAGGTTCTGCACCCCTGCAGGGCAGGTGAGATGGATAAACAACACAGCCAGGCCTGCAGAGTGTGTGTGGTACGCTGTGTAAAAAATACATTTAAATTCCTCTGGCATATATGCACGCGCGCACACACACACACACACGCACAGAAACACACAGAAACACACAGAAACACACTGCAAAATGCCCTGCTCTAACCAAGATTTACAATAAGGGCTTGACAACATAAAATTACATCTCATTTATTTATTAATTTATCTTATTTTTTCTTACAATATCATGGACCATTGCTACTCTTAAAACCTGAACTCAACAATGAACAAAATAACAAAACAAATAAGTAGCACTTACAAGATTATCATTGAGTATTATGCATTAGAAAAAAACAGGCTTACGTCGGGAGGCCGACAACAAGGGTATATACTCGAAATACCCCAAATCTTTGCTATATAATAAAGCAAATAAACACAATATACAAAATATACCAACTTAATTGTTATTCAGAAAGCAAATTGTGGATAGATTTAATATGAAATGCAACAATGTATAGAAGTACCAAGAACTGTTCATTCATTTGATATTTGCAGAACATTATCAAACGTCCCCCAACCATTTGGAAAAAACACACCAGCTGGTGTCAAAATATGACATCATGTAAACTCAAGGTAGTGGCATTAAGAAAGATAACTGTTAGACCTTCGATATCAACTCAATTTGAGCTACATTGACCTGATAGTGGCAGAATAATGGTCAAAGAAACAATGTTTCCTCACAAAACTCCACCTAGTGAATGAAAATGACACCATATGAACTTTGGATGGTAGACAGAAAATAGACATTTAGAAGACGATTAATATGAATAAATTTTATCTCAATCAACCTATTATTGCTTGATTTATGTCCAAAAACCGGACTTTCAACTAAACTGCCCCCTTTTGGATGACTTATAATACTAATGGAGAAGCTGAAATTGATAGGGTTCTTGTACTAGCGGTCCCATGTGTTGGTTATCAAGGGACAAGAAATCCAAACAAATCTGTCCTAGTTATTGCATTCACATGAAGGAAATCCGGCAGCAGTGGTCAGGGTAAAACCTCCATTTCAGAAATATAATAATAATAGTTATAGTAGCTATTTAATATCTCTCTTTTAATGGTTTCTCAGAGTGCTTTGCATCGTGGGTTGTTTTTGATTAATATTGCTGGGCTTGTCTGTGCATGGGAGGTTTCTAATGAGTCTATCAGGACTAAAAGAGTACAGTTAGTCCACTTTAACCTGTGGGGTTACTTCAAAAAAGATAATATTCCAAATAAACTGTTTACATGGCCAGTGAAATTGAAGATTCCTCAAATATTCCTGTTCACATGCAGCCACGTAGTGTTCCAAACAGTTTTTCCACTAGTGACAGGCACTCCACTGTGTGAGTACAGGCTCTGTGTTCAACGACCCTCTAAAAAAGGTCAGGATTTCAATATTTGCTCATATCCTCTGTCATTATGTCTAACAGCAGGTGTGCTTCTGACCAGAAATGTGGATTTTGTTTGGAGTGTCCATCTCTGTTAAAGGATCTTTGTCTTTACTCCAGCTGAGCATAAACTGGGGCCGTGTATTATAATCTGCAGTAAAACATGCAAAAAAATGCTCATCTTTGAACTGCAGTGTATACTTTTCCCAAAAAGCTGGAATGAGCTCTATGTTGAGGCAGAAAATCCTCCATTTGGAAAAAGGCCTACTTCCGAATAACTGTGTAGATTCTACTGTTTACATGGCATCTGTAAAATTCTTATGTACTCAAAGTAAATGTAAAATGTGGAAACCTAGAAGGACATTAGATCAGAATGGTCGTCAGAAGCTGTTCAACTGTTCTTGGCTTCAGTCACAGGTGTTCTCTGAACTCAGCAGTAAGCCCCATTTTACACAGTTTAACTAACACACTAGATATTTTCCATGTAACGAGAAGTCATAGCAGCAATGTGACAGTGTCTCTATTAGCAAGTTATGGACATTAGCTCAATTGGTTAGCTACTTATTGAGCATTCTCTTTCCTCGTGCTATCTGCATGTTGATGAAAGAATAGGGACGAGTTTTGTCTTTTTTATGTTTCTAATGTTTTTAATACTTTGGGTAATTTATTCACATGCACACGCTCCATCCAACAGTTACATCACTGCATCCTTCACTCTAGATCTCCAAACACAAACTACCCACACAAAGCATAGACTTCTATTCCCCAACAATAGTGGATGGTACTGGATGGATGGTACTTCCGACACTGGTGCAGCTCTACCAAAGTGTGAAAAAAGCTCAGTCTGTGCAGGACTAGAAATAACATTCTTTTCAAACAACTCAAGTCTGCTCACACTTACCAGTTCAACCTAGGTTAATCTGAAGTCTCTTAAAGCAAAAAAGAAACATACAACCGCTTTGGGCTCTTCAACTCATTGTTGTGATTTGTTATGACTGGCCATTACTGCTCAGTGACCCTCATCTTACCGGATGTGGCAAAAAGCTCCGATACAGCCACCATATGCTCTTAGCTTTTGCATGCTTGGTTTGTCAGAAATGAATTTATAGAGCAAAAACTGCAGTCTCACTGGGGAGATGAAGCAGTTACACATTTTTAACTGAACTCTGTGGTCACTTAGCCAAAGAAATGTCACTCCTTCTCACTGAAAGTTATAATATGTACTTTTAAGCCGTGTCAGAGCTTTCTTTATTGGTTATTTGGCGGGGGAGGTGGCATTGCAAAGCTATTAGCATCATTCAATAGAGCCAATTACAGTCCTGTTTCCTCCATTCACATTAAGACTTCCATTCTGCAATATTTTGTGAATATTTGAGGTAATCAAAGAATACAAAAGGGAAACTAAACCACAAACTGGCCATCAGAGATCTCATTATTAAAAAATATTCAGTCGCCATTCACTACAAAGAATCATTACGGATCACATAAACCCATATCTTAAGGAGTATTTATGCATTGATGATTCTTCCAAGTTACAGAGAATTATAGGCAACAAAACAATGTAGTTTATGAATATGCATAAGGCTAGAGGTTTGATGTTCAAAGGAAACATCCGTGATACACTCTAGATGTGGATGTTTGGAACTTAATGGCTCATTACACAAATCACAAAACATAACATTTTAGGAAATGCTGTCAAGGTTCACAGCCTCTGTGGAGTTGTAGAGATATAAAACTGAGACAGAACACATCAGAAGTTTAGAAATAGCGCTTATGGGGAAAACAGAGCTCTGGATAATGGCTGAGGATGAGACTTTTACCAAGCCAGGCCAGCGCAATTCATTAAAATATATGATGACAGGACCATGACACCCTCCATCCTAAACCACAAACCTCCAGTGCCAGACCACCAACCCAACTTTTTAGTCAAGACAGATCTTTATTTCATGCATCTCAATAACTGTGTTTACATGCACCCTACTGTTCCAGTAGACGGTTACAGTGATATATGCACATTTGCTTATCTTAGGCAACTGAAGAAAAAATAAACAAATATCATCCAGATGCAGAATCTAATTTGCACATGTGTCATTTCCTTCTCACACCACCCACACATGCAGCAGAGAAAAAGGGAGGAGATAAGCTAAACTGACACGACCAATCTTTATCTCCATACGACATATCATATACCACTATATTTTGGGATCTTTGGAGATGGCTATTATGTTATGGAAATATCAAACTGTTGCAAAAGTATTCCATGTAAATCAGAATCAACATGTAACCAACTCATAGAGACAGCCATGATCCAGTCAAATCAGACATATTTTCCAAACAAACTGATGCAAATCTCTGAAAATCCATTCATTTAGAAAGTTTGCATTCGTGCCTGATAAGGATGTAAACCCTTAACCTGACTGATTCTCGCTAGCTGCAGAAAATCTATTCATTCTGCAAATGTTTGCCCCAAATGGAGGTCGTGTTAAGTGATGTGTTGATTTTCTAGGATGGGTACAAACACGACAGGAGCAAAACAAACCTGGTCTGTGGCTGATGAGGATCTTGAATGATTTAAGGGATGATGAATGCCTCGGTTGAAATGCTTCAAAACAAGTTGTTCAAACATGTGTTAACATAGAAACATTTTCCTTTTTTTATATATATTTCTGTCACTTTAGATAGTTCTTATCTCATTAAAAGTTCTGGAGCATAAAAAAACACATCTTATCAGATTGCTTTGACATTCACTTGAACAGTTAGGTTGGAATTTCTAACCACATCTATTGACAGGATGCCGAGTTGATCAAGACTAAAGTTGAAATGTCTTCTGTTTATGTGGAATGAACCCGAGGAGTGGGAGGTTTGTTTTTATCCATCAGGTTTCAAGTCTTCAACAGGTTTGAACGCTAATTTTGATTACTGCCTGTCAAAATACAGAGCAATTACATTATGCAGTAGTGTAACATTTAAATGCATGGCACTAATAAAATCTAATTTATTATTAATAACTGGCATGGTACATTTGCAAAGTAAATGACATTTTAATTGTAATCAAAGACACAAAAAAATCCTGCTGCTGCTGCCCTATATTTCTAAACAAAATAAAATTCACAAGGTTAGTCATGCTTTACTGAAGAAATTACAATTAAAAAAATAAAGTTGGCTGCTGCGGGCTCCTGATACCAAAATAAAGTTGTACAAATTTTTATTTAAGCAGATATTCAATTGAAGTTTTCACAGCAGGGAGGAACTGAGTGCACATTGGACTCAGAGTAGGATACGTGATAGATACAAGACATGGGATGAGCTTCACTGCTGACGTCTTACCAACCAATCACAGCTTGCCAAACTCATTTTCTGCCACATTGCTGCTGCTGTGGCCCTGCTCACTTGCTGTTGCTTCAGTTTCTCAACTTTCATCTGCACAGTCTAATCTAATCAGGTCTGCACCCCCACACACAACATCTGCTTCATGAATTTATTATTGGTTAACGGAATGCAATATAAAGATATAAACAATGTTATTCTCTTATTACATATGACTACAATGTAGACACGATACCATTGACATGGTATAATTCTGTGGTATTTCAGCTATCATGGGATTTTAATTGTGTACTCCCTTAACAACTGAGCCATCACCAGCAAACACTCTCCAAGTGATACTATATTTGTATATTTCTGCAATAACACAGATAAACCAGTGAAGGAAAAGAAAGAAGAAAGCTAGCTCAGCGAAAGCTTGCCTGAATAAACATTAATAATCTACAGAAGCTTCATCAGTTCCCTGACCGTGTGGAAGAGATTCAAGAATAACACGGGGGCAGGAAATATACTGATAATTTGCAATAAATTACAAAAATCAATGCTGCATATGTTCAGCTGCAGGAAAGATATTCTATTGGTTCATGATGTTCTATTACTACTGAGACACTCATCAGCCTCAATATAAATTCAACATGCCTCATGCATTTAACAGAACCACTTCATTTGGTTAAAAAAAACATGTCAGTCACAAAGGGTTTTGGATATGAAAAACTTCTGGATTTCTCATTCTACCTCATAAAATGCAACCGATGCTCCCCCATCATCTACAGACCAACTTAATTAAACTTTACATGACCTGTTCTTAATACATAACGCCGGGCATGTTTCCCAGGACAAATCTTTGGTTCATAAAAAGGAAATTGTGAAATTTGTATTTGAACAGCAGCAATGGATGAACATTAGGGGAAATGAAGCTACCCACAGAAACATAAAGTCAAGAGGGAATCAAAGGGAAAAAAGGAAAATGTGGCATGGAGATCCAAACTGGAACTACTGTTGCAATCAGTGATTTCCTCACTGTTTACCCTAAGCTCACAACCAATATTTTCACGTACTTAAGTACTAAAGCTGAGCTGGGAATAATACCTGTTTAAAAACAGATGTTCAGTTTTTAATTGAACTAAAAAACAACATTAGACAGAATATACCTGACTGTCTCCTGACACTAATGAGCTGTTAGCTAGTCCTGCATCCTTGGAAAAGGAGCCAATCACGGGAGCCAAGCAACAAGCACTGCTGGAGCTCTCCTGTTTAGGGCTGGGAAACTGCTTAGTGTTTGATGAGGAGAGACTACGGACAATAAGTACTGACAACTGTAAAACAGCATAATAAGCTGTGTGCATTTCCCAACTGTCTTTCCAAAAGCCAAAGGAATCAGTTGCCAACAGATCTCAGAGCTTTTTAAGAAAAAGCCACCAGGGAAACTTAACGTGCAATGTCATGTTGATCAGCTTCCAAGACAACCTTTGTAGTTAATTACAAAGAAGAGGAGTGATACTCCAGTCGACTTCTAATTTGCCCAAAGATGGCAGATTATTAATGTAAGGAACTCTGTAAGTAAGAGAGATTAAATTAAGTAAAGTTACACTGCACATACTTAATTGAGAATTATATAACCATTTTTCCAAAGTTTTCACACAAAAAGGTTTAATCTTTTCCTGTTTAGCCATTATTTAGAAGTGAAACAGTACACTGCCTTCATGAAAGCATAATAGTTCAAGGTTTAAGGTATATTTACCATCCCCCAGAGGGAATTGGATTCACAGCTAGCAGTAATAAACAGACACCAATCAAACGACGACATATATATTCAATACACAATATATCATATTCAAATAGAACATATTGTTAAATTTTTATCCTTAAATTTTTTGAGGGAGAATGGACCACAGTTCTAATGGCTCTGAACTGGTTTTGGCTCTAGATTTTGCTTGAAATAAAACTGTAAGTGCAAGTTTTTTTCCATTTGGCTTTTGACATGAAGTCACTACGTCTTGCTGTTTGTAAGATAAACAGAAAAGGCAGATGTTGCATTTTTTTATTCAACTACATAATTTAACTAAGGTCAGAGTAAACTACACTGTTGAGCATAAAGTTCCTGTTTTCATTCCTATTTCTAAAAATCAGTAATCCCCTTTGATCAGGTAAAATTATTACATACTGAGTTCCAATTATACTTTATCAAGAATAAATCAAATGTCACAATCATTTCATGAGAAGAGGTATATTTTAAAACCAGCATTCAACGTTCTATTAGGTTGATTGTTCAATCAATAATTAATCAAGAGTAAAATCAATAAGCAATAATTTCTCTCTGGTGTTAATAAAATATTCTGATTCTAAATCACCAATAGATGTGGATGTTTGTTAATATTTATATGTCAGCCTTGCTTAGAACTGCTGACACGCCCAAGATGTACCCCGCCTGCACGTATTAGTACCCGTGATAGGCTCCAGGACCCGTGTGACCCTCTCCAGGACTAAGTGGTTCAGAAAAGGAATAAATGTTATAAATATAGCATGCACAGATGAAGGCATCCATTTATAATTTTACTGCACATACTTATTACTTACTCATAAAGAAAAGTGCACCCCCTGCTTTTTGTAATAACCACTGCAAAATGCATTCATTTATTGTATACTGCAGTTGAATGGTGCATTACAAAATGTCATAGATTATTCCAAGGATTATTACATGAAAATGTTATTTTGTTGAGTTTTGCATAACATAGTGTTAAAACCAGCTTCGCTCACCAGCTGTGATGTTGCCGTCCACCCCCTTCAAATTGTTTGGCAGTAATTTGCATTGTATCATTATATCACAGCTGCCAGTGTACATCTTCTTGTGGATTCTGATACACATAACATGTATAAAAAGATGACTCCACAGCGCTACTAGTGGTCAAATTGTTTATAGTTCACCTTTAATCAGTCGCCAATCAAGCCTTCCATCTATTACACCTTGTTATATTTGCTGCACATTATGTTTCACAGGCATGCCAACACTGTGGAATACCCACAAGAGTAAATGAGTCAAGAAAAAAAAAATGTAAAAGTTAATCTTAAGAGCTGTTAACGTCAACATCCAGCTGGTGCAGGCAATGGGGGAGTTTTGATTACTGTCCCCTCTCCAGTGAACTCAGGGGGGCTAAGCATGGAGCAGCTACATCTAGCAATCTGTAAAATTACTTCTGGGCTTTGTGCTCTCATCTGCACATTTAAGCCTGAGTGCAGCTACGGCAGCTTAATCTTGATTCAGTCAATCTCTCTGACCTCTTTCTTTCAGCCCTCCTCTTGCTGAGGCGACCTGAGGCATGGCACTTCCAGGGAGATGTGTCAGACAAGGGAAGAGAGACAGCTGGTATACATTTCTAAAGAATGTGGGAATCAGATTGTCAGTCGACCCTGTATGCGGCACCCTGACTTCAGAAGGCAGAAGTTACTGTCAGTGTCAATGATGCCCTGTAGATGTTCTTTGCACAACGCTATGTGCTCTGGGACAGCGCCCATGGAGAACAAATGTTTTGAAATGAAGATTATTTCTCATCTCTCATGTCCTGAATTAAATTTTTGTGACTCCTTCACTTTTTGTATATATGTAGTTACAGGTTACAGAGTTATTAGATTATCAGGCTAAGAAGTTATGGTCATTAAGGTATTGTAGCTTTTTGTGCCCCTGGATCTAATGTTTTTCTTGATTTGTATGCTACATTTCTGCACAATCTTTTGTAAATACGGTAAAACTACCTGTACTTTCATAGACGACTGCATTAAGACAGATGCTGCAGGAGAGAACAAGCTAGATTACTGTCAGTTGTTGATGTAGTGCACTGTTATATCACTTTTTTGTGTTCTCCTTGCTTCTCCTAGCTTTAACTTTCACAGTGGCCATGTTCTTTTATGAATGGTTTCA
>JAPTYQ010000007.1:9158474-9178897 GCA_029814465.1 Ostorhinchus cyanosoma | reverse complement strand
CTCAATAAGTCATGGAATAATTTTTGTGGCTTTTGGTTGTTACTGATATTAATGGTAATATGAGTAGTGGTTACTATCTGAGAAGACCGCAGAGGTTTTGCAGCCTGTAAGTTTGAGCAAGAGCTGATATGAAGTGACCGTTCATGGAAATCTGAACATATAGTATGTGTATAGTTGTATAGAGATATCATATGAGAAATAGTTGAAATAGTATTGAAAATGCACACCAAAAAAAACTAACAAATATTCCATTATATTACATTTTCTAGACAATTCGAAGACAACATATTTCATGCTTTGACTGGTCAACTTCATTTAAGTTGTAAATACACATCCATTCCTCCAATTTAGGGCTGTTTGTTTTCCTTACCACTCACAGACAACCATTTAATTTTTCCCCCTAATTATTTTTTTATAAATTCTCTGAATCATTTATTTTTCATCCCATAGCACTCTTGTAAAACATTCATTTCTTAAATGTAGGTGATGAGATAGATCAGTACAGAGGTCAGTTATACACTGAGGTAATACCTGGAAATAACCCACCTTTCTCATACAAGATAAAATAACACGGTGTGAAATAGATCCCAACTTTTTACATTTTGCATATAATCACTTCTATCAAGTTATTCTCCGATACACGTGACGCAACGGGATGTAAAATGTGACCAATTAAAGTTAAATCTTATACAAGTTAGTCACAACAGCCATGTCTGTCCAGACTCATGTGTTGTGAAGACTATGGAATGAAATAAGAGGGTTTATTTTTTGGGTCAAAATTGCAGTTACCACTATGTTGACAGTGTGGAACATGTCTTCACTTGCAGGTTTACAAAGAGTTGATTGACACAGTGGGCAATGACAATCACCTTAAACTCAATATCTGCAAAACCAGTGAGCCTGTGGTGAACAGGAGGGCCGCTGTCCTGATGGGAACCCAAGATTAGTGCCGACAATTCAGTATCTGACCAAATGTGAAATAAGGTCACTATCTCCCCTTCTGCTCCTGAGTTATGGCATTGAATAAGAGCCAGAGAAACATTACGATGTCACAGGAAAGCTGACATTTTGGGCATAAAATATGATCACGTCATCATTTCTATCCTATTAACAATTTGTGTTTTGTCCTAAGCTGTGTATGAATTCTCAAGGTATGGACAAAATTAGTTTATGATTGTATTCTAATTAGTTCATCCTTGAGTCCAAGTGAATGTTTGTGCCAGATTTGAAGAAAATTCCCTTAAGGCATTCTTGATATAAATCCTGTGGATGAGGGAGAGATGGACATACGGGCAGACAGGCAATCCAAACACATAATGCCTTTAGCCATGGCTGTCGCTGGCACAGAGGCATCACAACAACCAGAAAAGTAAAGTAACAAACATCCACTACTATCACAATGTTTCAGTATCTAGTGTTTCTCATTAATTACATAGACAGGATTGGGCAGCTATGAACCGAAAATCACCGTTATACTCCTAACACTGTAACAACTTGCATTTCTAACATACCTTAACTTTGTATACAGAGCAGAGAATCTCCTCATTCATTCGTTTGTGCTAAGATAGTGGAATTGTCTTCAGACCAGTAATTTACAAAACTACACTGAGCACATAACACGATACACTCATCTGAAAATCTGATTGAGAGGAACACCATGCAACGTGGAAAAATAATCATATCCACTGCAATCATGGCATTCTACAGAGAGCACTAACCTTTGGGTTTGTAGCATTAACCCAAAAAGACCCAAACATCCACTGGCAGCCAAAATCACCTACTGATCTAAACTGTTTAATACCTGTTGATCCACTAATCCTAATAATCCATGTAAATATTTGCGGTAAAATAGTTTGTCATCTTTTCATGGACATCAGATAGGAGCCATTTGGATATTACCGTGGAAACACAGTCATCTTCTACAACATTGATTCACCAAGTAAAACCCATGGAGTTGGATCAGTGACAGTGGATGAACACATTTGGATTATGTTCAGTTAATGATATATTTTAGTGGCAAAAGTCCCCTTTTTCTTCAGTTTTTCCTCTATATTTGATATAATAACCTTCAATTTTAATCAGAGTTTTTATGGACATCTACACGATCAGTAAATAAAATATAGGAAAACACCTGATTTTCACTTAAAAATGTTAAATACTGAGCATAACGTTAGAATAAATGGTGATGAATCAAGTGACAAAGGTTAAAAATAGAGAAAAGTCAATTAGGTAATCGCCACAAATATTCGCACTGGGTCTTTATGGGTTAATGTTGCTACCACATGCCGCTTGATAGTCAGTTCATTAAAGTCTGTTCTGTCCAGTTCAAAATATTCAATTCCACAGTGTGTTTACTTGCACAATTTATGTAGCATGTTGTTTTGCTGCTAAAGAAGAAATAATGATAAAAAATTATGGGTTTGGCTGTTGAAATCCAACGTGGAGCAAGTCTGATTGACACAGATGGCTAAGAGTTATGTTAGATTTTAAAAGTGGTTTTGATTCATTACAAAACCCCAGAGGGACAAATAATTCCGCCACAGTCTATGTAATTACTGGAAAATTCTGCAGCTGTCACAGATGTATGCACAGGAAAATGTGGACCCGTATTTGCTTCATCCTAATATTGTCAGAATAATGTAATGTTGGTCCAAAATGATGCAAATATGCAGTTTCTAGTCTGACAGTGACATCAAGAGAAAGTCATCATACAGAGCCTGAGTCTTCGAATACCAAAGAGGAAAACTTGTTAAAGATTGATGATAACTAACTCACCTATATTTTATAAGAGGTGAGATTACGGATCATGAGTCCACATCAAAAGATGTTTAAACTCCTTACATAATATTAACAAATAGCCATGGAATGCTCTCTGTATCTTCCGTAAAATATAAATCATGCTGAATATTATTCCACCCTTACCCACCACAGCTCTGAGAAAAAGATTGTATGTCATAACTTCTACATTTGCAAACCAGCCATACCAAATCAACAAAGCACTGCTCACCCTCATAAATATCCAAAATAATCCATTCCAGTACTGAACACAAGTTCATCAATACTTTCACCAGAGTTTGAGCTCAAGGGACTCCTGCAACAACTGCAAACTGAATGAATCAACAACCAGGACCCCTCCCATTTTACAGAGATGTTTTGAGCTCAACCTGCCATGTCTCACAATCAGGTGATAAGTCTCAGATAGGGCTGATCAACATACTAATTTAATTAATCAAGGTTTTAATTCCTGAAAATCGTACAAATTTGCTTCCTTCCGAGCTGTTTGATTCTCAAGAGGGTCGCAGGGGTGCTGGAGCTAACAACAGAAGGACGATGACCCTGGACAAGTTAATTACTCACATTACAATCACAGCTGACACATACAGACAAACAAGAATCTTAAATCTTTAGAGAATCTGTAGCCCCTTTTACACAGCACTTCTGTTATGGGAATATTTCACCTTTATTCTGGAACAACTATGTAAACTGTGTAAACGAAATGGTGGAATCATTTGGCCCCACCTCTGTCATGGCTCTGGAGGTAGTTACAGAGCTGTGATAAAGGCGGAGTCATGATTCCAGGACGCTATCTAAAAGGAACACCTCTCATTCTGCAACCAAGGTGTGACGTTTTGATGACATATTGTGTGTGCGACCCCTGCACCGGGGGATTTAAAAATGAGCGCAGGGCATTTACAGTAAATAAACATATCAGTGCAACCAGAAACATGTTGAACTGGGGAGATCCGCGATCCGCCTGTTGTCACTTCAGGCGCAGGACTCCATGCTAACATTTGTGGAACGGTGAAAGACTCTGGAGAGGTTAGCTAAGAAGCTATGCTCAGGGTATTTCCAAAGCGCAAGTTACATGTCATACCCCATCACCGCCCCTTTGACTCTGGAACACAGGTCCGCTGTGTCAAAGTCCAGCCTGTCTCACCTGTGTTACCCCTTTGGCTTGGCTGTGGAAATTGGTCAATGGTGGAAAAAAGTTGGGATCCCCATCTCAGCTTTTGTCAGGATCTCTGTGTAAAAGTAGCTTTAATTATTTGTCAGTAAATCTTGTACATGCAGACAAACCAAAATAGATCCTCTGCTCTTCACAGGATGAACATGCAGGCATGCACCATATACTGTAGTGCCATGTCAGGTGAGCAAATGTGGAGTTAAGTGCCTTGCTCAAGGGCCCGACACCCTTCAGTTACAAGCTGCTTTGTCAAATTTTGCACACCATGGTGACCCCCGAACAACCATTTACTTTCACATTCACACCTATGGATAATTAAATAATTTAGATTGACCAGTTAACCTAATAAGGCTTTTGGACAATGGGAGGAAGCTGAAAAACCCAGAGAGGACCCATGCAGACACAGAGAGAACATGCAAGCTCCACACAGGAAGGCCCACACTGGTTGGTGCTGGGATCGAACCCAAGACCTTCTTGCTGTGAGCTGACAGTGCAACTACTGCATGGTGTCCATGAAAAAATGCTTAACTCACAAACTCAAGATTATTCTTCCAGAGAATGGTCTTGCTAAGAAAAAAAAACATTTCACTATTCCTGTTTGCTTCTTGTAATATATTAATTACTTCATAATTACCCAAAGGAGTTATGTTTTCATCTGGGCTTGTTTGCAAGATAACTCCAAAAGTTATTGATGGATTTGGGTTAAATTTTCTGGATTTGTTGATACTGGCGCAAAGAACAAATGATTACATTTTGGTGGTGATCCAGGTCACTGTCTAGGAATCTAGGAATTTGTTTGAAGGATTCTTCATTGTGAAATAGGGCCAGTATCACGGCCCACTCCAGTGTTCCCAGCGGCCCCTCCCTCCCTATTCATCCTGACATCAGATCACATGTCATGCGCTGCACGGCTGCAGCGCATCACAATCAGCCCTATTTAAGACTTGGTCCTGCAGCCGTGCAGCGCTGGATCATTGTCGAGCTTCACCTCTCCATAACCCAGACTTTCATCCTGTACACTACGGACTCCGCCTGTCACTCCCCAGGTTTTGTGTTTTGTCCTAACCATTATGTTGCTTGTTTTAATAAATCAAGACTGATCTGCCTTGGCGGAGGTCTGCACTCTGAGTGATTTTGTACTCACCTCCGCCAAGGAACAGTGGAGGTTATGTTTTCATCAGGGTTTGTCTGTTCGCTTGTTTGTCTGTTTGTCTGTCTGTTAGCAAGACAACTCAAAAAGTTATGGATTTGGATGAAATTATCAGGAAATGCAGATCCTGGCACAAGGAACAAATGATTACATTTTGGTGGTGGGGGGTGCTGGTCTGCCTTGTGCTTTTCTAGTTTCTAATGTGTTTTATAGATGACATAGTTTCAATAAAAAACTATAAGCCATTCATTTTTAACAAGGTTTGTCTTCAGTTATTGTAGACATAAAACAATCAATTGAAATCCAAACCAGGGGTGTCAAACTCAATTTAGTTCAGGAGCCACATCCTCCCAATATGATCTGAAGTGGGCCTGAGCAGTAAAATGATAACATAGGAATATATGTGTCTAAATAATGTAACTTCCAAACTTTTCTTTGCTTTAGTGTAAAAAAAAAAAGTAAAATTGCATGATGAAAATGTGAGCATGAACAACCATGTAAAAACTTAAATTTATCAGGAAAAATAAGCCCAAGTTTAACAATATTCTGGCTCAGTTTATCATTTACACATGTACATTACAACTTGCAGGTCACAGTGGATCTACAAATATACATTAAAATTACACTTCTTTTAAGAGGTTTTAAGGTTATTCACATTTTTTGTCAGAAGATAGTTTGTAAATGTTAACATTTTCATGTAATTGTACTTTACACTAAAACAAAGATGAGAATTTGGAGTTGTATTTATCATGATAGTATTTTACTGGTCTGACCCACTTGAGATTGAAATGCGCTGAATATGGACGCCGATTTAAAATGATTGTTGATGTTCAATGTAAAGTTTGAATTTCACAAATTCATGCCACAGGCCGGATTGAATCCTATGGTTTTAGCCCACAGGCTGCATGTTTGACACCCGTGGACTTCATACTCCATACCTTTGAAAAACCTTAGCCATATCACCGAGCTCTAGTCCCATATATATCACATATGGCACCAATAAATTAACATATTATAGCAATGATGTGAGTGAGGGCACGAAGTTCACTTTATAAGAGTTGAAGAGCACAGGTAGTACTTTTATATTTAAAAGTACAAGGCTTAGAATAGGAGCACATTGACAAGCAATTAAGACAAACGAATAGGTAAGGTATTGTTCAGCCTACAACTGTTACTTTCTGTATGAGGTACATTAAGATAAATGAAAATGAAAATAAAAGGCCGATAAACATTGTCATACAAACACGTCAACCTAAATTCACATAAACACATTATCCCCCCCTTAACCCCTGCACATAAAAAACAGCACATAATGCCGCAAAATTTCCAATAACCACAATGCAATGTGGCAAGCACACCACAATATGATCTGAATGATGATTCAGATTCTGCACAAAGCAACAAAGACAATAACATTAAAGCCACACAAGTTGCTGAAAATGTGTGCATGGAAGGTCTTCACCATGAGAGAGGAAAAAACAAAAGGGCATAACCATTTGACATGACTTGCCAAGTGAAATGAACATCACACATCTCTGTAGTTGTGGAGTCTGCCTGCTAAATTAAGGCCTGAGTGATCAATCATCTGCTGCTGTTCATAAACACAACTGACAAGACAAAGTAAAAGGAAATCCAGTTTTCTTTTGGAAATAATTTTATTACAAAAAAAACTTCTTCATTTTGAGGTTTGATTAAAAGAGAGCAAGAGACAACCCTGGGACCTGGTTAAATTGTAGAACGAATAAAAGTTATTTAAAAGTCAGTGTTTTATTAAGACTTTACAGTTATATTTTCTCAGAAGTTAAAATTTCAATCAGTGCAGAATGAATTAACAGGGCAGCTGGCAATTAGACTATGCTGACATCATGTGTTTTATGGAAATGACAGGTCACATCCATTACTGATGTAAAAATTAAAATAAGAATGAGTAAAATTATTTTAAACACTAGTAGCCAGTGAGATTAACAAGCTCTGCACATAGTGAGGCTCATAGACAGTAGCTGTATGACGACTGGACGACAAAGCCTAGAGGTCATTGGTCCAATGTTTCAGATGGTAAGACAGATGGCTTGAAATAAATGTAACTGATGAAAAGGAAGCATTTCTTCATGTGAATCAAACAAAATTATAGTACTTGGATACGGGAACCAGGACATAAAACATCCCTTGCTTTGGCCACACTTATTCACACCAATACCGTAGCACTTAAAGCTGCTTCAAAAATACTAGGATTTCACAGATTATAAATTCCGCACTTCAGTCAGTCTTTTCTGTACAGCTAAGAAACAAGAACCAAAGAGAAAAAAAAATCAATGCAGCATACACGGTCTCCTGGGATGAACAACCTCTTGCCTTTTATATCCACTGGGGCTCTCACTGTGCTGATCTTATGACTCAGATGTACCACTGATTATCTCTGTTGCAGCTCCTGCTCTCTGCTTGATTTACAGACTTCACTTCTCATTGTTTAAGTCCTTGAGGAGAAGCTGACAGACACTTCTGAAAAGAATTTAACAAACCATGGACAATTTAGTACATGAGAAATGTGCAACAAGTAAAACCACTAAGGTCACCGGAAGTCTCTTCTCTTCCTTAGGTTGTGCAATGACATATAGAATCCACGAACAAAAACTGAACTTCACAATTTAATTTTACGCTTCTTAGGTTCTGAAAAGTGAGAATGAATCTACAACACCAGTGTCTAACACCTCTATGGCACCATGCCATCTTCAGTGACTAATTTTGGCTCTGACATATTAAACTGACCTCATAGAAAGAGGCATTTTAATTATGTTCTGAAGTAGAATAATCAGGCCCACTTAAGTTGATTAGTCATGTCATTATTGTTAACACATGCCTTCCCCAAATCGAAATAGTAACAATACAAAGAGCTGGCCAACCACAGAATGATTGATCCACAAGACTTTATTCACTTTTTCACACTTAAACAAAACTCAAGCAAAAACAGCCCTTATAAATACTGGATTTCCATCTCAATGAAGTCAAACCTAAATCTCTTATGTTTCCAACCCCCAAGAAATAAGACATTTTTAAACTTGGTTTCCATCTTGAATCCGCCAATTAACAAATTATTTGTGCATACCCTAATTTCATTGTATTCTTTAGTGTGAAAAACCTGAAAAAAAGCAAAATAAGATATGGACTACAAGATTAATTACACTACTATAAAATATACAAAAATAGATCATTATAGGTTTGATATTTTAAATAAAAAGCCGTCAAGTGGGATATTTTCAGTAAACTGGACTGAATTCCGTCAGCCTTATCTATAATACTATTAACACTTATGGCAGAAGTGCTTTCTTCAGATTACCTTGAAGGAAAAACCTGAACCTCATTAAACTCTTTAGATTCTGTAGATTCAACTATGAATCTTACACTGTGATGAAAAACTCCTAAAAGCTGGTCCTTGATGAATCTTATCATGCGTTTTACAGAGAATTATGGGACCTGTGGGAAGTAATTAAAGCTGGCAGCCACAAATCCAGGTGCAGCAATTAGCAGCTAATAAACATGATAAGATCATTTATTTCCAAGTGCATTTATGAAAAGAGGCCACTCAAAGATGTTACGTATTAACACTCTGCACCTACTTAAGCAGAGGCATTAATCAGGCCTGTATAGCTCATACTAAACATGTCATTTAAGAGAAGCCTGTCACATGAAAATGGGTTTTTAATTGCATATCAATGCAATTCATCAGAATTTATGGCAATCCAACATATAACATAATATTTTTTTTGGGAATGCTGCACATTGATGATATATGACAGTCTGAATCACTCATCCAGGAGCTGCATCTGTCTGCTGGTAACACCCACTATTCACCCAGAGGAATAAGGTTCACAGCAATGTCAGCAAATGCTGTTGGCATAATGTTGGGGGGAGGCCCCATCTGGAAACATCACCCCCGTATGCACACATATCCATACAAGGACCCACACACTTTTGCAAAGACTTTGCCAAACAGCATTTTAAGCGAGTACTTGGTCAGGAAATAACTTTTGTGTCTAAACATGACACAGTCAGCAGGCTTTATTATTCCCACACTTGCCAAATAGGCCAGGAGATTAGGGACTGAAAATGAGAATTTGATTTCCTGGCAACATTTGGTTATTATCCAAACACCCACCCGTATAAAGGGGTTTTATTAGCTGCACAAAGACAGAAGAGCATATTCATGAAACAGAACTCATGTGTACTAGTGTAGCTGAGGGCTCAGCGTGAACAACATGCACACTGGTGGGCGAGAAGCTGGTGTGTGTCCTTGCAGGAGATTACTGGGACCACTGGATTGAAACCAATAACAGCTTTGAAGGTAGAATTTAAAAATGTGCTGTGATCCAGCCAGAGAGAAGGGAAAAAATTACATAGGGATGATAAGAAATGGCTCTAGAACTGGTTAAGTGGAACCAGTATTTCATGTAGGAGGCATATTTACAAAAATAACTCTCAGACTGGGATACTTCCTCAATTAACAAGACAAGCTCTAAAAAACAACTGTTGCCTGGGTACAACTACTCAAATTAAACTAAAATCTAACACCAAGAAAGACTAGATCAAGATGAAGACTAAAATGTGTAAAATGTCCATCACTCATCAATACATGCCAAAAAATAAATACCAATAACTTCCTCTTCAGAGCTGTGTCTATAAGGTCATTACCAAGAAATCAAACTGACAGGGATATTTTCACTATCATACAATAATACTTCTATGTGGCATTGAGTTTCCAAAGCTGGAGCCCTTCAGTAAGACTTTAACATTACTAACAGCCATAGAGTTTATATGTAGTATTGATATTAGAAACTCTCAACAGCAGGGGGAAGTCAGAGCAAACTTAGGATTCCCAAAACCAGCAACAAATCAACAATACAGTATGTGTCCACAGACTGTATCACTCACTCAATAAAGTATAAAGCTCGTTGTTTACACATATCTGTATTACAGTATCAGGTTTTTCCTTCAAATCTGAAACTCATAGCTGGTTATTTTGATTGCTCAAAATAGCAGTATCTTCAAATTGTTGTCAGCTGATAGTTTACATTATAGCGCTGTTAGCTTAGCTGTTTTTAGACAGAAAACAGCTGCAGTAAGACTACAATCCATCTCTGTCTTTTGTAGTTTGTGTTGTAAGTAGATCAACTAAAGATCTGTCTGAACAAGGTCAGAACTGTCACAGTTTAGTCTAAACTTTGGATCAACAAACAACCAATGTAGCAAAGACAATAACATCACATAATAACATTAGACCTTCATAAGCCTCATAATCAAACTCACTTGTGGTTTAAAATGTTTATTATGGCTGCTGGTAATTATTTTACGTACATAATGATTATTTGTTTCTTCTATGTGGTGGAGGACTTTGGTTCACATCCTGAAGACATTCAGTTTACAAGGAGGAAAGAAACCACAAAACTCACATTTAAGAAGCTGGATATTGTTCTTAAATACATTCAATCAGCTTAATCAATTATCTAAATTAATGGTTGTTGATTTAATAGTTGAGAAATAATCAATCAATAGTTGTAGATCTAAATAAAATACCTAATAATGTTTAACTGCCTCTAGCTGTTAAACGTGAGCAGCATTTGGGAATTCAGAAATGGAGCAGCATTCCCCCTTTAATCCTCATTAAAACTCTGACAGATATGATGCTTGATCATTTCACATAGAGCACACAATTTTTTTGAGTAGCAGCCTCTTTTCTGGCATGTTCAAGCACAGGGATTCAAGTAGCACCGTGAAAAATTACTTCTTCAACAGCAAAGACTGTCATACTGCGAAGTAATGCGGATGAATCTCGCTTTCCCAGTTTGCTCTTTGTTTGATTTCCCAGGGGGTCAGGGGGCTTGTTTCAGGGAGTTGGACCTCCCATGATTCATTCAGGATCTTGCTTGTCTCAACTTCCAGTGCACAGCTGTCAGATCCCAACACATCTAGACACAACAGGCGAGCTCATAACATCGAATACTCCTGCTCGCTTGGATTCTGAAGGACTTTATTGCCGTCCTTTTGCACAGAGACAAAACTACAGTGCACAACAAGAAATCGTTGCATGGATGAGGCAGAGATTGTGAAAGCAATTATTATCTGACAAAGAGAAAGGCGAATTTTTGTAAGCCACAAGAGGGTTTAAAAATAAAATCTCATCAAAAGACTTTCATGTAAGTGCAGCACTTCGACCAGAAACGTCAAGTTCGGTGGTTAAACACCTATGGTACTCACGTCAAGGTCTTTATGCAGGACCCTGAATGGGTCAGTATGAAACACTGTAAAGATTGAGTGCTAACATAGAAATAACCTGTAGAAATTCAATTCCCAATTTACTATTTGTTAAAATAGAGCTGCACAGAACAACATAAATGTGAATTTCTAGTAAATTTAACCACAAAAATAAAATTTCTGTGAATAAATACTTCGGATAAAATGACCACAAGGTTGCAATTATTATTGCATACTCACATATAAAATGCACAAATAAAAGATACTCAGTCATATTTGATGTTTTTCTCCTCTTTTCCTTGAGAACATTATCAATAATACATGGAATAAAACACCCATTAAGTATCACAAAATGTTAACAGACTTCAACTATAGTTCATAGCAACATAATAAAATCTGAGATAATGCATACTGTACTTTTCATTATGCCAATTGCGTGGATTTCATTGCATTATGAATTGAATACATAAACTATAAAAAAATCAGTCACACATGAGCCTGGAGGGGTAACCAGTTTGTTTCTGCTGTTGCAGTGATATTATACAACCATGTCCATTTACTGTCCTTCAAAAACCAGCAGGTGTTTCCACTATAAATACTTTGGTTTCCACTTTAAAATGCAGCTGAGGGTCTAATTTAACACAAAACTTGTTAAAATGTTGAACTCGTGCTCCAATAAGCAGTTTTCCAAAATGTGAGATAATGCTATTGTCAGCAGAATGTGTTTACGGTGGTGTGGTTTAGGTTTATACTCTTCTAGAGCAACAAGCTGTTTTGGCATTGATGAGTAAATCTAAATGTAGCATTGTCAACTGAACACCTCCTACTGCAAGGGGTCAATGATGAACAGACGGCCAACTTTAACAATTTGGGAGTAATTAATTATCAAGCCCTGGAAAGAACAGTGGGAAATTAAGCTTGGAGGGTGTGAAGACAAAATTTTACCAATCAGCATTTAGTAACAGTGGGGGTTGATTCAACATATAATTCACCTTATCTCTGCCAGGCAACAACAAATGCTGTAAACCCTGTGGAGACTAACACAGTGCAAACAGAAGAGGAGCCAGAGGCAGCACGAATCAGACTGAAGCTCCTCTGAAAATGTTTTGATGAATATTAAAGGTTTTTTAAAATATTGACAATATGCCATTTTCATTATGCATCAGTATTAGGGCATGGATCCACAATCTGAAAAGCAGTTCTTCTTTTAAAATGATGGCTAAAGCAGAAATTAACTAAGAAAAACTACAAATTGTTGCTTTTAGTTTCACAAAATGAAAAATAAAATGAACGCTGTATCAATTTAAAAATATTTAAGCTGCCAAGCTCTCTTAATTTTTTTAATCTTAATTCTAATTCTTTCATTTCATTAAATAATCACATCTACGAAGGACTGCCCACTCCTTTGTAGGGCTGGGTAAAGAAATCAATTTGATCAATCTTAGATCGATTTCATTTTAATTTTGCGTAATTGATTAATAGTGGATGAGATTGATTTTTTAGAGCAGGACCAGGAGTACCTGACCTGCGTACCACCGACGCGGAAGCGCGTCCCATGAGCCCCTAGGAAAGACGATGCGTCTCGATCTCACTCACGGTGGTTCTGGCATGGGAGGGAGGAGGAGGATGGGTGGGGAACACCCCTCCGCAGGAGGTCCTCCCGGCCCCAACCCCCAGTGCGGAGGAACTGGACACCCATAGGCTCTCCAAGGTGAGTCGTGGAAGCCGATCATTGCAGGAATATTAACTTGGATCCACACTGACTGTGGAATCAGAGGAATGGCAGACCACTGTAGAAACCTGGTAAAGTTTCTGTCTTGTTCATTATTTCAGAGCAGACTGGTCTATTTACTGCTGAAATGTCATATTTATTTCCTTTCTAATATCAATATTGATACCAGCACTCATGTGTTGCATGGCTGCGGTAGTCAAATAATCAGGTTACTGATCAATTTTACTTTGGTATCACTAAGTGGATCTGAATCAATCAATTAATACTGAATATTGGATTGAACTGAATCAAATGGAATCATGATTAATCATTTCAGAACTTTATGAATCGGAATCAAATCGATTATGGAAATTGGCCATGATGCCCAGCCCTACTCCTGTATGCTTTTTTATTATTTATCATTCTTATTTTCATCAAGATTCATATGTAGAATTAAGTTGTTATTGATTTAAGATTTAGGCTATTCATGACATTATTATTACTAGTAATAATCAAGTTCTTGATGAATGCATCTGTCAATTCCAAGGTTGTAAGAATTGAAACAGAATACAGATTTGGTTTTCATTTCCAAATCCACAGACCAAAAGGTATTTTTTGTTTTTCTTTTCAAGAAAGAGCAAATATAACACTTAGTAATCACTTGACTTTCTTTCTCGTTTGCTTTCATAATCTGAAAATAGCATTTTCCATGGGCAATGCCACTCTATTACAGTGCCCCCTTTTATTCCCGCCTCCATGGTGCTTAAAGAAGCACAACAGCTGCTACTATAATCACTCTCATTCTTACTATTCATATGCTTAATGCATAAAGACTAAATCACGCACTTTATAAATGTTCTGTGAAAACATTGCCTGCTCCCCTGAAAATGGTATACATCGCACCCTGAAGAATAGTGGATTTGATCTCTATCTCTTTAGGAAAGTCAACTACAGGCCATCACTGCAGGTCTTTGAACATCCACCTACCTCCATCTATATTAGCATCAGCAATGATACATAATGATTCAAAGATTCACCGCAGCTTCGCTTCAGCTGCCTGTGATATCCACTCATACTGTATTACCTCTCTTCTACGCTTACACCGGCAAACGGCCTCTGTTTCAACATCAAACTGGCAGAAGGTTAAAACCACACAAGGAGCACACCACAACCACTCGTAGGAATCAATACACGCAGTACCTGTACCCTTAAAATAACCTTAAAAATACACTACACTGTTCAGAACCACAGCAAAAGAGAAAAGACAGAAAAGTGGATGCATATCTTACAATCAAGAACAAAAAAAAAATGCAATACATAAAGCTGTCGCACCCGTCTATACAAAAGGACGGTCATCAAATATGTCATTGCGCTTAAGTGCAATCAGTGGTGTCAGAGCTGAATGACATATGCTGTGGATTCCCCTGCAGGCCAATCAGCACAGACGGAAAAATGCAATTGTGTGTAACAGACGGGCAGGCAGATGAATGAAAAACAGACGACGGTAACACAAATCGGGGGCAGTTTGGGGCTGACCCAGATTTACAGTGACACAAAAACGGACAATCATTGTTACTGTTACTACCACTATTACTATCACTACTACTACTAGTTATCGTAGGAACAGTATTTCTCTGGAAGGGCGTTTTAGCCAGTTCTCAGTTTTCTCAATGCCTGTTTTAAGGTTCTGACTCACTCTCTGGGTTAACATTAAAATAACATGCAATGTTTCCAAGTGAAAATATCTAAAACTGATTAGGCTATATTATAAACATGGCTAAATTACATCACATCAAATTCAAGGAAATTATGTGATTTTATTCAGTGTATTCACCATCCATCAATAGATTTTACATCTGTCATTGTCATCATGTTTCCGTTGCTAATGTTGTTTTAATGAAGTGACGCAATGCGAATATATATCACATAAATACAAGAGAAAAAAAGAAAACACCTTTTATCCCCTTTTGACTGACCGAAACATGTGTGCAAACCTGAGGCTGAACCATGCACGTATGTACCCCCCCTAATTACACACCACCAAACCAACAGATCAATTCCACAGGAAACACTGCAACATTGTTTATTATTGTTTTCATTGTGAGACCACTAAGAGAGAAATTCCATACTGTGTGTATGAGGTTACTGTTAACCTTCAATTAAGATAATGGGTGTTTTCATTATAGTCAGAGAGACTTGGCTGTATATGTGGGGGAATTTAAATTTTGTTTCAAACCAGTGAAATGGGATAAGCAAGCGTTTGAATATGCCTCAAAGAGTGCTGTAGTTTCCTGCGGCATTTCTATACAGTTACGAATTTATTTTTTTTTTCCATTTCAAATATCTGTTGTAATTGAGTCAAATGGTGAAGACAAATACTCACACCTTATTTACAGTATTCATTATTTAAAATTATGTTGTGTTTTTGTCACATTTACATACTAAGGTGGGTCACACAGACAGTAGCCTTATACAGATGTAGCTGTTTATAGATAGTTGTAGTTTGATTTGTGGAGGCACTTATAAAAGGGTTAATATTCATCCAACTGTAGTATCAACTGATGAAAATGAAGCTCTGCACAAAAAATGAAATGAAATCACTAACTGGTGAATTGGAACTGAATCAAACTGTGAGGCCAGTGAAGATTCACATTTTTGGATAAGTTCAGCAGATCATGAGTCCAAGTAGCATTTGTTTTTGCTAGGAAGTTGGTCATTTTAACTTTGGGGTCTATGGGGATTTACACTCATTTGGAGCCAACCCCCCAGATTTTGACACTCCTGCACTGGCTTCAATTTGAGCCCTGGATGTTGATGACTGACCACACAAACATATTCCCTTATGCCTGGGCATCTCTGCAGCAAAACAAAGCTTTTATTTCTAAGGCAATACTATGACATTCTTTTATATGGCTATTGTAAATGGTCATACTGTGACTTTGATAATATCTTTGATTAATAGTTCAGCCTTAGTTTTGACCCATCTGGTGTTAATTCCCAATTATGAGAATGGCCAGCAATACACCAGATTGGCAATCATCAGACCAACTCTAGAGGTGGAGAGTTGTTAGCATCTGGAGACAGCTGCAGGAACAGCTGATGGAGTTAACACTGAGCACATCAATTAGTGAGGGGCTTCTGTATGCTTAGAGGATGCAAGGTAATATTTGGTGTACTTAATTGTTTGCTGGCTAAGCTGCCAGTTCGACTGTAAAGAAATGTGATAATGAAAAGCACATAGAAGGAAGAATTAAAGGAGGAAAAATATGACTGTCAAATCTTTAGACTATTTCATATTGCTTCTTTTACACTGCCTATTAGCACCCTGCACAAAACTGAAGAATGGCTTAAAACCACAACTTCCCTAAAGGTTATTACAAAATTAAATGACTGTAGCTGCAGGTGTTCTGTAATGATATGAGAACATATACTTTTGTGTACTGATGATCTCATTGTTATTTTTATTTTCATGTAATTCAGAATAATTACATTAACATGTTATTTTTACCACCATTTCTGATTAAAACAAATCTGACATGACAACCATAAATCATGTTTATAGACAAGAAAATATGTCAATATAAGATGTCTATTCATGTTACGTCATTTCATTCCAAAGAAACAGCCTCAAGTAACATTAAACACGAATGTTAATAAAGGGGATGTGATGACATTGACAGGCGACTAAATGCAAGTGGCATCGAATTCAATAAAATCATGAATTTCTCTCAATGGGAGCACTGTTGGAATTATTGGATATGATGTAATTACACCAGACAACAAAATGAAAGAAACCACAAAAAACTAAAGGAAAATTATATCTGGTTGTAACTTGACTGAATTCTGTAAGAGGTGAGAAAATTGTGATTCACATTATAGATCGTAGTACAGTGTTTTGACCAAATCACCTGAACGCAGCAGATTTGAAGCAGACGGAGTAGAAGGAGAACAACAACGAGTGAGAATATGGACGACAACGATGCAGCAGCTCAGTCCATTTGGTCCAAACTGTTCAAACTGATCGGGTTACACGTAAACTGTACACAAAGTCTGGTGGAGATGATATTAGCAGAAGGATAATACCTTCTGCTACTGTGTTGTTGTCATGCCATGACTCTCGTAACTCAGAGTGTCCAGGCCAGTCAATAGTCCGGCTAACCGTGGTTTGCGTATACATGCCGGCATAGCTCGATTTAGAACCGCATTATCTGGCACCAATAGTCCGATTTCTAAAACTCCAGTTCGGTTCAATTCCAGTCCGACTGAGGTGTTTACATGGCTTTAAAAACTTCCATATTAGCCGAACTAAGACAATAAGTCGATTTTCTCTAAGTGCATGTAAACATACTGACTGCTGATAACGTCTGATTAAGATAGTTTTTTACTAAATGCTGCTTAGGATGACAATGTGCACTACTGTGCAACAAAAACATATTTAAGCTGAGGCTGAAGCTCAAATAAATATGCTGTTCCCACTCTAGATGCAGGTATATCTATAGGTGAAGAGAAGCTTTCATGATTAGTAGTAATATTCCTGTTTGGGCTGTAGCAGGCCAACATTTGGTATATGTTAAACACTAAAAAAAAACAAAAAACATTTCCTCTGAGTATGTGAGTAATAATAGCAATTAAAAAGTGTTATGCCTTGTGCATGAACATTAACCAAGATCAACTTATAATTAAAGCCTATATAGATCATTAATGTATAGTCAAGGGCCCTCACAGTCCTAATCCGTAGGCAGGAGGCTAGTGTTGGATGGTAGAGTTTGGCCAAAAATTAAACGGCTCAGAGATCTGTGGCTTTTTACTCTGCTTATGTAGCCAGTGTTTGTACCACTTGCCCAGGGCTAGCTGATAAACTTGAGCTTCCTTACTAATTACCAGGGAGTTACTGTCTGTTGTCCCTGGTAAGCAAATAAATAACATATGCAAATAAACAGGCACAAATGAACTCATTACAAAGCTCAGCTCACTAAAGGAATTGCCCTACATATGTAGCTGACTATATCTTTTCTAATACCACTTACAAATTCAGTCTTATGAGAAGCAAACCTCCAGCATTCAGTTAAATAGGTTTCAAGTATTCCTGAAATAGAGTAATGAAGTCAATGCAAAACTTTTAATTGTGTGAACGTTATCTGCTGCTGATAGACTTGAGCATTTAGGCCAAACTCTCCTCCCTAACGTCCTCAGAGATCTCCATGACAAATTCATTATTCTAAGCCTTTTTAAGGTTGGCACTCAAAAGCTGTGTGATCACTGACAGCAGATATAAAAGAATGTGGTCTTTTAGTCCAATTACTCTGGATTCACCAGTCTGTTTCGTCATTGTGTGAAAATTACATATGCCTCCCTGTTTCATTTCAGTGGCAGTAAATGTTGCACTAAAGTGAAACTCTAAACATTTGAAACCTCTTTATTCAAGGCTGTGCACACTTCTTGATTGTTGGAGTAATAGCAGCCAAGTCACAAAATCCCAGTGGGGCTCCTCCAAATATCCAAGAAACAAACAGGCCTCACTGGGAATATTGTACTCGAGTACAAGAAGCACAGGGGGGGGCAAAAATGTGCTGCAAGAATTGGGGATGTACTATGTACTCCATCCAACATCCAGTACTGGAATCGGTCTGATATTGACCAAAAACATGGGACAGATTTTTCTTCAGTGTTCATTATTTCTCTACACCTGCTCACAGTAAAAAATCAGGACACTCTGGACGAATAGGAGACATTTATTGACAATTGGTTTAGAGAACAGACATTCCCAAATCCAGTTCTGAATACATTTCTCGTTGTACAGCACTAAAACACCCCATACCACCATAACAATATATAATATAATAATGTATGTAATCTGTCATTAGTCTAAGCTGGTAGTGTCTATGTGCTGGGTACACAATGTTAAAAAAAAAAACTCTTCTTACAGAGTCAACTAATGCAAGGTCACAACACATCACTAACAAGTTCTGATGAACACTGTTTCCCATGTTTTTATCTGCATGTTTATGTTTTATGTTTCTGGCTGGAGGACATGATCCAGATTTTTTGACATGAACACTGTTGTTGGAATGCCTTAAAATCCTCTGGAACTAGGGCCAGTAAAAAACTGACAATATAATCTGATATGATACACAGGACAGTGTTTGAGCATGTACTGTTGAAAGATGCACTTGTTTATTGGATAATTACTGCAGTGATAAACATGTTTCAGCTGCAAAAAGCTAATTAAACCCTAAATAATACAATGAGCATCTTTTTCATTTTTACTGTGTTTCAGTGGAAAATGGTCATGTGATCTGATGAGACTATACTGACTTTTTCCAGAGTGATGGGTGCATCAGGATGAAAAGAGAGGTGGAAGTGAATACCCATGATGCCTAGTGCCTACAGTTCAAGCCTGTGGGGGCAGTGTTATGATCTGGGGTCAGTTCAGTTCATTGGGTCTGGGTTCAGCAATGTGACACATCCATAAAATAAAGTGTTTTTCTTTGCTGATGACACAAGCATTTTCCAAGATGAGAGAATTCATTGAGCTCCAATTGTTAAAGAATGGTTTGTGGAATATGAGATATCATTTTCACTGATGAATTGGCACTCATAAAGTCCAGACCTGAACCTGAAATTTTTGGGATGTGATGAGGACGACTTTACTCAGAGTTCTGATTCTCTCCAATATTTGAGGTAAATTCAGGTTTACATTTTCACATTACTATGGAATTATTAATAGTTATGTTTACATAGTTTAAATTTTTTTTGCACAAACTGGCACTTCATGTTATTGTGTCTGTATTATGTGTGATGCATTTACATATTAAAATGTTTCAGAAGTTATCTTTTAGCATCTTTCAAAAGTTTTGCATCCATACACATATTGTTTCAAGAAATATCAATGGTAAAACTGGGTTAAAACGGTGTAATACGTATGTCACACCTATACATGGTGCTGTTCACAAACACAGACAGACCTGCAGGATACGCTAAAATCCCAGAAGAATGCAGGGTCCAGGTCGCCCTTCTAGCAGGACACCATGGTGGATTTAAAAGTGTATCTGTTTATGCATCTCCGCTGGTCATTGAGTTGATACAGCATTACCAGGTTTTATGTTAGTAGTGCTAGTAAACTTATCAGCACCTGCAGCTCAAGCACAACTCTGTAATCCATCATTGTTGGTACCGGATGTTACGTCCCAGGTTTTCTTCTTATGGTCACGTGGTACTATGACATAATTGTTTCTAAAAAGTGATGCTTTGCCTATCCACACAACAATGTGAGCGTGGCATTGTGAGATTTTTCCACTCTAGGACCTGTTCTCAGAAAATACCATTTCAGGCCGAAACGATATTAAACAGAG
>JAPTYQ010000007.1:9092641-9104442 GCA_029814465.1 Ostorhinchus cyanosoma | reverse complement strand
TTTTATTTTATTTTATTTTATTTTATTTTTTGCCATTTATGGGCAAGGAACCAAATATGGTAACTTCAATGACCTTGATTTCCTACATGACAATACAAAATTGGAAAAATCTAACAAAAGGAATGAAGTCTTGTTACGTCCACCAATAACACACTAAGGTTGAAATGTAAAATTTCTGGTATTTCTATGACTGCCCTATACAGGCTTAAAGGAAAAAAAAAAGACAGTTGCTGAAATGTTTATATTTGTGTTTATTTCCACTGCGAGCTTTGATTGTAGGTTTTATATACTCGTGAGGCGGTCTCTTTGCAGCCATGAATTTTAAACTTTAATTAATCTGTAAACAAAACTTTCCCAAAGTCTTCAGCAGGGACTTAACAGTGTTGTGTTGTGTTGCACTGATATTAAAACCTGACAGCTGGGTCTCTGTCCTAATAACTGGATATTTACAGCAGGGGTGCCAAACTCATTTTAATACAACCAAATTTGATCTCATGTGGGCCAGCCCAGTAAGATAACATTATAATAGCTTATTAAAAAAATGACAATTCCAATTTATTTTAGTGCAAAAAAGAAGATTTTCATTATGAGAATGTTTACATTTACAAAGTGACCTTTTCACACACGCACAAAAAAGTGAATAACCTGGAAAAACCATGAACTTGAAGTTTCTTTAGAAAAGTAACAGCAATTCTAACAATATTATGCCTCAATTTATCATAATACATCTGCAGTAGAGATCGCTGTGAAATTGCAAAGGCCCAAAACACTAATATTGTTAAAATTTTGCCATTTGGAATTTGGAGTTGTCATTATTTACATATTATTATACATTGTTTTACTGGTCTGACTCATTTGAGGTGTATTTGTGCTGTATGAGGCACTTGAACTAAAGTGCGTTTGATACCACTGACCACACCAACTTCAGTGAAATTTTTGCCATTTACAAATTCCTCCCTTGGGCCAGATTGAAACCTTTGGTGGACCAGTTTTGTCCTTGGATTTGCAGTATGTATGCTATTCATTCTCAAATGCTTCAACAGACATTTTCACATGTGCTTGAAAATTGAAAAGTTTAATTCAGATAGAAAATGATTGTCTTATTGTGAGTTCAGGCACACATATCCCTTTTTGTACTGTATTTGTATTTCATATTGTATGTAAACTGCAATAAAGGGACAACTATTATGGGCAGACAATTTAGTTCAGCCTTGACAGCTTGGCTTATTTAATCTCTTTAGAAGCAACATGTCAGAACAGAAAAGGGTCCCAAGGAGCTTTATATGTATTCAAGCAATGTAAGATAAGGACAAGATAAACAGACAGTACATGTGCTACATCATGGCATGTCTGAGGACGACAGCACAAGGACAGGCCTTATTTACGAAAGAAAAAAACAACTTTGTTTGCACCAATAGTTGCACAGAATCCCACGTACTTTGTATCCATGGTGTAAGCATTGGAGTCTACCAGCACTTTTCATCTTGTACAATGATTGCACCGCAGGGAGTACTCATGTATTTCCCTGGTGGCACTTGTGGATAATATTTAATAATAATAATAAAAAAAAAAAAAAAAAGCAAATCCACACATATTTGGAAGAATGACAACAGTTCGGTAATTGGATGCGCTGTGGTTGTTATTTGCACTTATCATATAGAAGTGACAGATCAGTGCAGGTTTGAGACGTGAATCTTGTGCAGTTTATTGTCGTGTGACAGTTCAATGTGAACCAGATCCAGAGGAAGACAGCCGCTGTGCACTGGCAATATATTTGAATCACTGACACTGAATTTGATATCTGGGCAAGTGGAGACAAATTATATCATCTGTTAATGTATATTCTTGATCACAATATCATCCATTAAATAGCACTGGCTTTTTAACTACATTAGCTGAAATCCTTTAAACTCCACATATTGTAGTTGAAATTACATAAAACGGTTATGTTTAGGTTTTAAGGTTTTGAAGGTTTTAAACTAATCTCTTATTCAAAGTATAAACTAAGCTGATAAATAAAACATGTATGTTAAAGTTCCAGAAAAGTTCCATAATCGCCTTTCACTATATTGTAATTCAAGTAAAAATGGTGCCACTTGTTCTGTTTTCAGGCTTCGTAAAAACTGTGCCATTTTCATCAACATTTCCGGGAACATTTATTTCCAGAAATGTATTTACCTGGATAGAAGAATTCCTAGTACTCTGAGTGTTAATATTGTGTGATAATCACAAAAACAACACTGCATTGTATTTTTGAATTCTGCCTATTTCTCCATGATTTCTGCATGTTGTACTCAGGGGGGCGCTTCCAATTGTGGGCCCCATGAAACCTAAATGTTGTTAGCCCTGTCATAAAATTCAGTATCTTGTCGATGTATCAGAGTGTGCACCTGGAGGGACTTAACATGTTTTCAACATCCCATTCCTGAGTTCTGTGCCTCTCTCATACAACGGATCTTGCATGAAATTTTCACAACTTCAAGCCTGTATCCTCTGGACCCCTCCTCTGCTCTATGGGCCCCCCACAAATGCAGGCTGCCATAAATTTGTCATGCCCCCCCCCCCCTCTCTCCACAAATTTATGTCTGCAAGGTGTCCTGAAATGAGCAAATGATAATACTTGATTTGCATGGAAAACGTGTACAACAATAGGTGCTTCTGCATAATTATTAATAATAAAACAATGTTATATAGGGGTAGCATTTAGTGAAGAAGTGCTAGAGCTCATCTGAGTGAACAACACTGGGAACAACTGCTGTGATGCATGGTGTAATATGCAAGATTTGCATGTGATTGTATGTTAGTCTGCATTGTTCCTTTTTTTTATTGCATTAGTTGTCTCCATTATTAAGTTTATGATTATTGGTATTGCTCACTTTTATTGCAGCACATGACAAAGAATAAGCATGAAATCATCCTTTGGATTTTCTCTGAAAATGAAGCCCATGTCCTCTACACAGAAATCATAGTATAGACTGCTATTATGGATGTAGGCGGTCACTTCCTCATCATTTTTGAAGTAAAGTGTTCAGTGTGTTCACATGTTGGGGACAAAAACACATGTCACATACTGTACTTTTAACTCTTTATAGGGCACTCAGAAGTATAACAAATTCAAAATTTCAACCTTAAGGCTCATTTATGTTCGTTTTACATATTGAAATAGGTTTGTCCGTTTCTAATGTGTCACTGCTTCCATACTTCCGTGTTTCCTGTACGTTGGAATGAGTGTTTTTCAATCAATCCATCAGAAGTCGCCACTCTTGATTACTATACTGGCCTAATACCATGAGGAAGAGTCAAGTTTTTTTAGAAGGAGAAAGTCAGTAATAACAAACATTGCAATGACAGAAGAGGTTTTACTAATGTGGACATTAATGTTTATATTCAGAAGGGTAGTTGTCATAAATATGTCGGTAGTTTTTCACAAACTCACACAATCACTCTTTGAAAGCTGCCATTTCTGGAAATGATTCTGTTCAAATCTCAACAGTGCCTCCACTGTTCCTGGTGGTACTGCTCCGTTTCGTCCGTCCGCGTACACATCTGCATACTTCCGGAAAACGGACAGAATTACACATGTAATTTACACAGGGGACTATCAGAACGCTCCCTTAGTATCTGTCTGCATCTTTAACATAGAGCATAAATGAGCTTTTAAGGTATTATTGGAGGATATAAGACTTTATTGCTTTTGTGAAAATGTTCAAACATTTCTACTGTCATGTAAAATAACACGGTCAATGAAATTACCATATTTGGTTCCCTGGCAAAAAAAAAGAAAAAATATCCATGAACTATATATAAAAAATAAAACAAAAGCACATGTAGGGTGAAAGACACGTGTATTTAGAACACTAGAACATCACTTTTAGATCTGTGCTGATCCAGACCCCTGTCCACATCCACATTCTCCCTTTGAACATCATTCCTTACATTAGTACCATTACTTCCTGGTACCTAACAAAGCAGGTCCACTCACTTTTCATGCAGAGGTGGACCTTACAGACCCTGTAAACCACATTTTACCTGAGATTGTTGACTCACTGTCCTCACTTTAACTTTCGCTGTCACTGTCTTGTGATGTGCGTGGAAATGACCAAAAATAGTCGCTTGCCCTATAAAGGGTTAAGTAAGAATCCTATCTGTGCCGCCTGTTGGCCTTTTGCAACTCCCACGTCTCATGCTAAAATCACAGTAGAAAAACAAAGTTTTATTGAAACGGATAAGAAGCAACATCAAGGCAACAGTAGCACAATCCACTGCTTTGGTTTGGCTGGTAGCACTGACCTTATTCTACTCAGCTAATCCGCTAATCTTACCCTGAATTAACCTTTGAATCTGCTCTTTGTGATTCTAATACTATGTCGACTTTGTAAACCAGGCATGGCTTCCGATGCCACTGAAATTGCATCTTTGGGAATATAGAATTTTTATCCCTGAGATGTTCACAGTTTACATTTTCTCCCAGTCTGCCTTCATATGATTGCTTCTGAATGTCTCTTCATGCAAAATATGTCAAGTATTTGCTTGGATGAACACTTGTATTTCCTGTATTTTCTCAACACTGATGGCGTCACATTCATAATCACGCGGCTTTTATTCACTGTTGATATGTCTAAATCCAATCTCGAATGACGGAGCTATTAAAATAGGTTTATCTTTACCAGCAGGACTGTCAAGATATGAATCACAGTGAAAACTGTACTTTGATCTGTAAACAGTGTAATCATGAAAGAGGTTTTCGAGTGTGCATAAATAACTCTCAAACAGTATTTTTATAGAGCTGTGAAGACAAATTTGATGATCCTCAAGTGATTGATTTGGAAATTAGAAAAAAACGTTATTATCTTTGGCTCCCTATGCATCCACTCATTCATTTTGGTACATTTACATATTAAAGCACTCAGCCTTTTACTTCCTGCCACTCACAATTTAGTAACTGCGTGACCACAGATATATGAGCATCAAAATGTATACAATTCAACCACATTCACGATGCGTTGTAAACTATGGAGCCAGAGGGCATGAATGTACAGTGATCAAAAACTGAATAGAGTCATAATTTAGGCACTATTTAGTCAAGCCTCGGAGCAGTGAAAATATAAGTTTCATTTTTAATATGAATTTATATTTCTGGAGAGACTGAAATCCCTGTCTTCATGCTTTCAGTGTTTAATATCATGCATCAAGAGTTTCATTTTAGAATGTAGTTAGAAGTAACAGATGTACAAGACAATGGTTCTTGCACAAATAGAATTCATGCATATTTCTATTCATTTATTTTTACATTTACATCTACATATTATTGTAAAACATACAGTACAAGATAGTTGTAACAAGCCATTTAAAGTATTCTTTTAGTTATTTTCTGTCATTTGTCATAATATTGTTTCCTTCATATTAAACATGCTGTATGTAATTTGTGAAGCTATAGGCTATAGGTCAAAACAGTAATAAGATGTAGGAGTAGATGAGGGTTGGAAGTAGTTTGGGCATCATGGGAGTTGTTGTCATCCATCATTGTCAACAAACATGTCTCTGCTGTACCTCAAGCAAAAAAAGATATTTATAAATGGAGTAATATATTTATCCATATTACTTTACATTTTAACCATTAACATTAGTAAAGGGGATATGATGTTGTTGAGAGGTAAACTAATTAAACAGATCCTTATATTGCATACAGTTTCCTACATCTACCCAACATACTGCATAGATCTGGCACATAATAGCTTTATATGTGTCACAGTTTTAAAACTTTAAGTGAATGTAAAATGAATTCCTGTAGGACAAAAGCCAAGGCTTTGGCTTCTCTGATTCATTCGTTTTTAACCTTCTTTTACCATCTTCTTGTATTAGTAGCCATTTGTGCCAATTTCAACTCTAATGTGAAATACATTAACCACGCATATACTGCAAAAATTGCCTACAATTGAACTAAATGCTAAATCAACAGACAAGTGGGATTATTTGAGTTGATGCAGATGGATTTGAGAAGTTCTGATGTAAAAAAGAAGAACAATAAACCTTCCTGCTCTTATTACAAATGCACTTTTAAATCTTCTTACAGATATAAGGTCTCTCTGGCCAACAACTGTTCAGGATGTTCTACTAGAAAATGGATGTACTAACCCACAAATGACCACAAGTTCTGTTCCCCACTGCCCCTGATACTGCCACACTAATAAGAGTGAAGGAGAGGACTTTTCATTCACAGTGATGGCTGTGATGTGGGCAAGGAGCCATTGGATAATGGAGTTCTGCTCCTCTGGAGCTGGTCACAACCCTTTCTGCTGCACCCAGACCTCATCCCCCTGAGGAAATATTTCATCATTTTGTCCTCATTTGGAACATCTCACCTTGTAGACCTGCCCTAAATGCTTTAATTTAAACATCGTTGACATTACTCAAAGTGCAAGAGCCTCGACCAGAAGGGGTTATTACAAAGGCAAAGGTATTTGGACCATTGTGTAAAACCCACCTCTTTCTCATGCCCTGTGACAGCAATTTGTTAAAGAGGTGTTGTACAAAGGCTACAATTTAATGTATATCATAGGCTATTTGAAGGTCAGCCTTTAATTGCAGCATTTTTCTGACCAGGCTTCTCTATCTACAGTGTACATGTGTGGAAATTTGACCAACTGCAAAAAAAGTGAAGGTGAAATTCTCCTCTGTGCAGTGTGTACAGCTTTGTATTTGTGTGCTGTTGTTTTAGACTGAGTAAGTTCCAGCGAGGTGCTTGTATCATAGTCAAACACTGTCTGACATGTTGTTCCCTTAGAAGACTTGGAAAAAATCTAAGACAAATGGAGGTCCTCCTCAGTCAACTTTGGTAATGTTTCCAACCTGACACTCTGACGGCTGCCAGGTGTGCACAGATGGTAAAACGGGCAGAGCTCCAGGCGTCCCAAGTTCTTTTCTCCAGATTCTTCACATTCCTCCTTCCATCACTGCTCAAACACACTGATCACGACTGTGCTGACAGGGATGGATAGAGACTGAGTTCTCGACAGAGGCCATAGAACTGCACCTCGCACTGGGGGAATCATTTTATACTGTACGTATCATGATTTTATGTAATTGAACCACAAAATAAATGTTACTGTTACAGTTCCATTATATATTACCATTACAGACCCTGAAAAAGACAGATATTAGTAGAGTCAACTACTGTTATGTGTCTGCTTGGTTTGATGCTTATTGGACTTTTCAGCTTTATTGCCCAACTTGAAAAATTTATTAGAAATGTAATTGTAATGTAGTCAGACATATTAAGTTATATTACTACCATCAGAATCAGAATATGGCATTAATCCCAGTGGGAAATTTGGAATGTTACAGATACTCCTACAACAATTAGAAATTGAATTATAGATGTATAAATATAAGTACAAATACATATATATACACATTAGAAATAAAATATAGATAGATTCTGACTATAGAATAGTAATAATTAATTAATTATGCACTCCTTAAGGAAATATACAAACCTACATAATATATACAGGTTTTAAACATCATCATTTATTTATTCTAAGGTGCTGAGGTATATAAAGTATAATTGAAGGTATAAAGGAGTAAAAACATGAAACAAGACATCAGAATAACAACAGCAAAAGTTACCCTAGTTGTACAATGATAAAAATAAGGTGAAAAACTGGAAATACTTCAAAGCAAAAACAAGTCAAACGAGAGAAATTACAATAATAAAATTGTGAAAATAAAATTAAACCTTGAAGATGTCCCAGTGGTATTAATGAGGATGGCTTCATTACTTATTAGTGATTCTGTAACCTATTCCATTTCTGTAACACATTGTACCATTATAGTGTTTGTTCAACATGTAATAGTACATAGTGTCCAAAGTGTGTTTTTTTTTTCCTTTCATGTAACATATTGCAGACAAAGTAGACATCAGCATCATAAAGAGCCTCCTCTGATGATGCTCTTTTTCATATATTTGATTCATTAGTGTTCTGGTTTTCAAAGTGTGTCTAATCAAAAGCTCTAATGTGCTGAAAGCCACTATGCCATTAGGTTTAATATAAGAGTATCATCTGCATCCCTTTCTCTTTGTAAACATATCAAAAGAAGCTACATATACATTGTACATTAACTCGAACTAAACAATAAATAATGAAATAGGTGTTGATTTGTTCTGTTTACTGGTTTAAACTATGTACACCAGAGGGGCTAGCATGAACAGGTTTAAATTAATATATTTATTATTCTGACTCCTCATAGAGTTCATTTATGAGTCTACAGATCTCAGTTGTTCTTTTTCTCTTGTTTGGCTTACAGCTTTCACCAACAATTAGTCAAACAACTGATCGATTTAAGAAGTGTGTGACCTGGAGCTACAGTCTTGGTTGTTTAATTGAGGCTTAGAGGTAGCACCAGTTTGTATAATCTAGCAGACAGTTTTCATTTCAGAGCTCAGATTTGATTTTTTTCCCCTCCTTGCTTCAACGATTTACAATGACGTTTTGTTTATGGTGCTCAAAGCTTTAAAATATTGCTCTGGAAATTGCTTGAAACAGTTATCAGCAATGGCTCTCCTCACAAACAATGCCACAGTTGAGCATAAAACTCCCACTGTGGACTGTTTTCACTCTCTTAGCCCGAAGAAAAATGACCATGTGAAAGCTGCTGTTAGTGAGGTCTTTGGGTCGTTGCAGGTCCACCAATGGTGATTTGTAAGGAACTATTTCAAGTGTACGACTTTCATGTGCTGTACGTCTGGGAAAAATTGTGAAGAAAAGCATTTATATCATGTTCTCACTTTAAAATCATCCATTGGGTTACAACCTTGAATTACTGCGTGCACATATTTGTTGCCATTTGTAACCTTTGTTATGTTTCAAACCTGCAGAGAATTGTGTTTTATGTTGCAACATTACCTTAACCCAGAGGTGTCCATATCCGGTCCTCAAGGGCCGCTAGCCTGCATATTGTAGATGTATCCCTTTTCCAACACACCTGATTCAAATGATAAGCCTGTTTAGTGAAACTCTGCAGAAGCCCGATAATGACCTTCAGGTCTGCTGGAAGAGGGAAACATCTAAAACATGCAGGATAGTGGCCCTCGAGGACCAGGACTGGACACCCCTGCCTTAAAGACCCAAACATCCACCTTTAACCTAAACCATCAACTGATGAAACTGTTTAATACCTGTTGATCCACTAATCCTATCAGCCCATGTAAATAAATGGTGTAAAATACAGTTTTCCATCTTTTCATGGTCGTTCAGAGGCTACGTAGTGAATGTAGAAACACCGTCATCTTCTACAACATTAATTCACCAGTAAAACCCATGGAGTTGGATCAATGACAGTGGATAGAGACACTGGGTTTATATTCAGTTAATGATAGATTTTAAATGAAAAAGTCACTTTTTCTTCAGTTTTCACTGTTTCTGATATAATATTCCTAATCTTTAATCTGAGTTTTTATCAACATCTACACGATCAGTAAATTAAAATTAGGAAAATACCTTATTTGCACTGAAAAAACACAAAATACGGAAGATAATTTTACAATAAATGATGCTAAAAATCACTTACAGTAAGGAAGGTTAAATATAGAGAAAATTTATTTGGAAAGATTGGAAAAATCCAAAAGATTGTAGCTGACTGTTGCTCCTCTTGATCACTTCAGGTCTTTTCTACATGCATATACCACACACTTTTGTGCACCTCTTGCACAATTGTTTTACTCTTTTACACTTGATCTCCTATTGACTCCTATTTGTTGACCTGTTTACTTTTTATTCTATGTCATGTGTCTGTGTCAATTATGTGTCTTTGTTTTTATATGTGCAGTCATTCCTGCTGGTGCCTCTTGGCCAGGTCATGTTAGGAAATGAGAATTGGTTCTCAAACATTTTACCTGGTAAAATAAAGGTGAAGAAGAAGTGCCAGAAAAGTAACACTGGGTCCTTAAGGAGTAAGACGCTTGAACCTTTAGCCTCTATTATTACATTTGTTATTTCAGACAGTTTGGCATAGATGTAGTTATTGATTCATTCAAGTTATGAGTTAAATGTAAGCTCAACTCCTACTTGTGCCTTACTAATAGAAAACACTGTTCAAACTGGTGTTAGAGCTGATCATTCCTGTTGTATTTTATGTAAACTTAATGAACATCCTCCAGATAAACTAAATCTAATGTTCTGCAGACAACAGTATGAGGATTAGAAAGTAGTTTTGTCATCTTTAGTGTTTTTATAATCCATATGGCATCATCTGTGCTTGGTATTGTGGATGGTTTGCACTTTAGTTGAGCTGCTTTATATTTATTTAGGTCACAGAGTTTGGTCTAAAAGAGTAATACCATTTTCTTTTATTGCTTCAGCGCTATCTTTGAAACTATAGGCTATTTTTGTAAAGCTCTACACACTCACCACAAAATCTTATTCAAAACCAACAAAATATTACACAGCTCTTGCAAAATCAAACTGTTTTGTGTGAAGCCCCAAATGTGCACAAGTGAAAAATGTAATGTCATATACTAAATATGCATACACACAGGCAGCGTGTAAAATTAACTTTTTACCTCATCTGCCATTGGCTAGTGACCTCCAAAAATGTACTGGACAAAAATATTTTTCACCGGCCAAATTTAAAAATCATTCCTTATTTGGTTTAAAATAATTACCATAGGTTTTTATTCTAAAATACAACTGAGGCATCACTTAAAGAATATGTACGGATAAAATTGAATTATTGCTATTTTATGAGGTTATATTTCATTACAAGGTGACTGCTGCATCATCATGTAACAAAAATATTCAAATGCAACCTCTGACATAAACTGAGTGAGTCAAATGTCTGTTTCACAGCTTTAACAGGAATGTTTTGTTTAACCCACAGGAAAAAGAAAAGACTAAAAAATATCAACTGGGATTGAGTCTGAATGACATGAACTTCAGACCATGCATATTTTTATAGAATGCTATTTGAATACCAGGGTTGGGTAAAATAATTTGTATTTGATTGATTTTATTTTAACCTTCTAGGAAATTAACAGCGTTATACAAAAAAACAAAACAAAACAATAAAACTGTCCATCGCCAAGGACATTCCATAAATAAAAAAAAATGCATCTGAAAAAACTGTGGCATCATGATATTTCCAATATAGGTAATTATTTAATTAAAAAAGCCTAAACGTGTACTTTCCTGACATGTCTTGGGTCTTAGGAGGTTAATATTGCGTTATCGAGTAATAGTGGATGAAACAGATTACTGATGGTTTTACAAAACAGAAAACTTGACTCATTTGTGTAAACAACCAAACTATAAAGGTTAACTGAGTTATTCCAAGAGGTTATTTATATTTAGTTTGTGGTATAACGTCAACTGAAGTTTCACTGAAACTGAAGAAATATAAAAGGAAATAAATATCTGCGAAAAACCTCAGAATTTAAATGTGTAATAATGGAAGATATCATCTTTATTGTCATGAGCAGTTATATACAGCAGTGACCATGTATAGGGAGAATGAAGTACACAGGGGTCTGACACAAGGGGCTGTGATACGAAAGGTGCATTAGTGCGACGCAGGACAACTGACACTATTAGGACCAGGTCTTAGACTGACACGGGTCCAACAAACAGATCCATCAGAGGAGGGAATTTTACACAGTTACTAGTCCAAGTCCTAAGCAGCATATTAGTCCTATTGTACTGTAGGATAGTGGGGAAAAGTACATAAGTCATTTGTTATGCCTGAAGTGTTTAGGAACTTTATTTTTTGTGTGTTAGTGTTTATATTTTCCCCATGTTAATTTTCTA
>JAPTYQ010000007.1:9078616-9091347 GCA_029814465.1 Ostorhinchus cyanosoma | reverse complement strand
TTCACAATAAAATACAAATAAACACATAAATAAAAGTAAGTACAAACAACCTGGAATGTGCAATTTTGACAATATTCTTCCTGTTCCTAAATTTTTTGTGTATTCGTAGATCTACTGCGATCTGTAAATTGTGATAATAAGCTGAGATGAAATATTTAAGTTCCAAACTTAAATTTTAACAATGTTATGCCTGTTACTAAAGGTTTGTGTAACATCGTGTGTAATGCACATTGATGCATTTCCTGACATGGAAGGAAAAAAATGTTCTTGTGATCCAAAAACGGGGTAGATCTAAATCTACCAGGCCAACGTTCATCAGTGTTTCAGTGTCGTGTTCATAAGTAACCGCTGTGATTTCCTGCCCTTCAATATGGCCCTTGTTTTCAAAGGTTCCACTGGTAAAACTAGACCTTTTCTCTTCATCTGTCTGAGCTGCACAGAAAATAAACATGTGTGTCACTGTCCCTGAGCCTCCTGGGTAATTGTGGACAGTCTCTCTTCCTCTGCTCTAGTTATCTACAGGCTTTGTACACATTTTTCAACATCAAATTCAAGCTCTTTTCAAGCACTTTTAAAGGTCATTTTTAAGTTTTTCCAGCACAGCACCTTATCACTGGGGTCAAACATATACAGTATCTACAGGAATAAACATACTCATGATCAATTTTTTCACTTTTTATCTCTTTATTATGCTATAAAAATTTAAAATTGTGTTTCATAACAGCAAAAACGTTTAGAAATTAAAGGAGACCACAAAGTTTTATCAAAAAAAAAATAAAAAAAAAATAGGAAAGCCACTTGTTGTTCTTCGACACACTCACACCGAGACAAAGATTAAAATAAGAATGTACCTGGAGTCGACCTGAGAACACCCGCTAATTTACTTTCTTGACATAAAGCTTTATTTTTCAAAATGTATCACTTCTCTTTATGTACCTTTAGCTATAATTGCAAGCACTTTCATGCACTTAAACTAAAATTCAAGCACTTTTCAGACCTTGAAAACACAATATTGAAATTCAATGAACCCTTTATCAAATGACAAACTGAAATGTACTAAAAAAAAATTAAATGTGTCTGGAAAATAAACCAATTCTTGCTGCTATTTGTGTTAGTGGGTCTTGCTTATTTGGTCTTAGATTGGACTAGCCAGCTCTGGAAAGGTGTCTCCAGATGCTCCTTAAATCACGGTTGCCAACTCTAACGTATTCAGCTTCAGACTCTTGCAATCAATACTTCTGATTTCTTATGCCAAAGCAAAAGAAGGAGAAAAAAAAAGAAAAACTGATTTACAATGGTCACGTCAAGACCCGCCCTTGTCTGTCTCTGATTGGCTGGAGGGTGCAGTGTGCTACGCTCTGTTTGGAGAAGTTTCAGGGATGCTTCAGGGCATGAATGATTCATCAACCTTAAGAGTTTAAAGAAGAGAGTTTGGGGTCTGGGGTCTCTGCTCCCCCTCACAGGTCCGTCACTGATGTCTCCTCTGATGTCCTCTACACCCACATCTAGAAACATCAGAGTGAATCATTAAACACTGTGTGGATGTAGAAGAGTTGATTTCATGATGTGATTTTGTAAATGTGGGTTCTGAGGAGACAGGAGGTGGATTTGTACCAACATCTGGTCCTAGTGGTTCTGATGGAAAACCACCACCGATGGATGAACCCAACTGAACATTTGACCTGGACCTATGTGGGTCCTCATCCATATCATTAGGTCCTGACCTGTGGAGGGTCTGCATCTGTACTGGTTCTGTTCCTGTGCTCTTTCACCTCTGGTCTGCGACAAAAATGATGAACAAATGAACCAAAACATAGAGAAAATTATAAATAAAAATACACATAAATGACAGAGATACTCAATAAAATGAACATCAATTTCCAAATGAATCAGTTAAATGTGCCACCTGTCTGACTGCAGGGGTTCCACAGCTCTGACCTGGTCTGTCCTGGTTCAGCAAGAAAGTTGAAGATTACATCACATTGTACATGAGCTTTGGCAATATTAAAAAATATGAAATCCAACTGAACACATGACCTGGACCTATGTGGATCCTGGTTCATGTCACCAGGTCCTGATCTGCGGCTGGACTACATCTGGACTGGTCCTGTTCCTGTGGTCTCCTTCCTCTGATCTGATATAAAAATTATGAACAAAATGAACAAATACCCCCCAAAAATATAGACAGTCATCAACAAAATACACAATAATGGGATCTATAATGATACTTGTCTATAAACTCAATTTATTAATTATTACTTAGATCTATTTGGTGTGTGTGTGTGTGTGTTTACTACACATTTTCAACAAAAGGTCTTTATAAATCACCAAGCCACTGTAAAGTAGAGAATTGCATTTATCTGTTCCTTTTTTCTGCCCATTTTTTCATTACTTTTAACAATCAGACTGAATTATCAGATTGATAGAGGTTTGAGATGGACTGTGAAAACTATCATCTCCAGTTGAGGGCAGCAGTACAACTGAGCGAGACCTATTTTTTTTTAGTTAACTATGACATAATCCCTGTGTTCCTATAACTGAGAACAGATTGGATTTTTTGGGGGGTTTGTTTTATTTCTAGAAAAAATCGTAGTATAATAAGAAAACAATATCAATTTAATCAATGGGTTATTTTACTTTTGCTACTGATTTAAAGTCGTGAACATGGATGGAACTCCAGTAAATATATAAAATTTACTTTTTTGTGTATATTATTTAAATTTTTACTATTTATTAGTGTTTTATTGTGTTTATACTTGCTGTTGCACTGGCAGGAGAAGAACTGCAGTTTCATTTTATACCTGCTGTTTAATAAATCTTTCTAATTCTAAGAAATGCCGCATGATGTAATGAAACATTATGTACTACTGTCACTAATCCACTATATTAAGATTAAAGAATGCTTCTTTGTCTCTTACTGGGATTGTGTTTCATTTTGAGATGTCTCCTTAAAACCACAGTATGTAAAATTCTGTTTTAAAATCTTTGAAATTGACTCAGCCTATGTTACATATTTTCTTAACAGGTTGATTTACATTCTATCAAATGCTCAAATGTCTGACAAAATTTGCTACTTTGTCACATAATGGTACATTTCACTAAACTAACACTGGTGTTTGATGTTACAGGAGGCTTTTTCAATGAGATGAATATAGTATGTCACAAATGCAATGTGAATTAAGCTGTTTTACTGAGTTACCTCTTGATAAAATGCTTTGAATGAATAGGTTCAGGCATGCAGTGTTTACAGCTTTTGTTACAAGTGGAATTAACACAGGGCGTGGATCTGAATTGTGCAATAACATGACTTGATCCTCTATTTTTTTTTATTGGCACTATAGAATTGAGCATTTGAATAAAATTAATTTAAGAATTATATGCATAAGAATTATTTCACTTGATCAGAATGAACAGTAGCCCTTCATTCAGGCATGCCTGTATGTGAAAAACAAAAGGACAAGTTACAGTACTTCATTATCTTGATAAAAAAAAACGTTAAGTGTATATGAAAAATAAATCTCTAATGTGTTTTGGGTAAGTTCAAGGACATGAGGTTGTTAAATCAGAGATTGACTCAGGTTAGGGCTCTTATGGAACAGGCCAACAGATTTATAGATTAAATGTTCTCTGACATTGTAACTTTAGCTGTCCTTGTGTATTTTTTATGGCTTAATTTGTAGTAATGTGGTTTTGGGACTGTTGTGTTGAAAGTCTGGTGCATCTTTATGATTTGTGTTGGAAACACAAATCACTTTAACATGTTATACTGTCATCCTTATATAAAAATCAATCAATGAATTAAAGGTTGGGTGCATTATAGGCTACAACCCTCTAAAATTATGACACATAGCTCTAATGAGTGTCTGACATTAGTTTATGACATTTTTCTAATCAAGATTTATGATTTTAGTAAAAAAAAAAAATCCCATATGGACAATGTTGGGGAGTAATGTTGAAATACATATTACTGTTTAGAACACAAAATATGAATAAGTGCTATTTACTCTGTTTAAATAAATATTAACCAGAGGCACAGTTAAATTCTAAACACTCAAAGGCCTAACTAGCCACAGGCTTATATCATCAACTGATCTAAAATATTTAATCACTGTTGAACCACTATTCCATGTGAACGCAGAAACTTCTGCAACACTGTTTCACCAGTAAAACCCATGGCAGTGGTTGTAGATGATTGATTTTATGTTTAGTTAATTATATATTTTGCTGGAAAAGTAATTTTCCCCTCAGTTTTGTCTGCTTTCACATAATTACCTTTAATCATACTCTCGAGTTTTTTGTATTTAACTGTACATGAACCAGTTTATATGTGTAATAAAACTTTATCATACACATTGAAAACATCAGATAACCAGCACTTTTGTCATTTCCTGTCCAATTCATCTTATTAAGGTATGGAATATTTATGTAAGCACATTTAAAATCTGAGGTAGATAATAAAAAGATTAATTAACATAATAATTTCAAAAATCTACAGCAATGTAATAGTCTTGCTATAACCATCTCAACGCCGAATATGGCTTTAACGTGAGTGGAAACGTAAATTACGACATTCTTGGCAGACCCTGAAGGCAGCAGCAGAGGAGGAAGGATCCCTGGCAACGCTGTCACAAAGCTAGCTAACAAAATCCACATAATCTAGCTACTGCCTAGCACTCTGAACGCATCAGCTTTGTCAACATGCAGTTAAATGTTTACCTGTATAGTCTACCATTTAATCTTTACCTCGTGGACTCTTCGAAAGCTTGTTAATTATGATGGAATTTTTTAACGAGCCAAGCTAGCCTAGCTAGCAGACTATTTCTTCGTCGTAGTCACAATCAGTTGACCAGCTAACTAGAACGAGTTGTTGTTAGCTTACACGGGTTAGCTAGCTTGGCGAATATGGCGATTGTCTCTGGTTCTTGTGCTAGGATAAACGGGTCCAGAAATGGGCCCTCTGTGTCAGGAACACCTTCTGGCTCCGTTGGACAATCTCAGCCCATGATAGCGGTGTGGGAATGGCAGGATGACCTGGGCTACTGGCGGCCTTACAGCGGCCAAGTGAGCGCCTACATCGAGCGGTGTTTGTCACCGCGGGGCCAGAGAGGAGGAGGGGGACCCGGCTCTACTAGCATCTGTCTCGGACAATCAGACCCTAGCCTGTCGCCTTATCTAATAGACATACCAAGCTTGAAACAGTTTCGGCAGGACACAGGTAAACCTATGCTGTATTTCTTATTTATTTTCCCACAGTCATCATTTTTGTACAGCCTCATAACCCAACATATCAGGTTGGATAACATAACGCTAGCATTTTAGCTTTAGCTTGTTGTGCTTGAATGTTTACATAGTTACGAGGTAAGATTAGCCGACTACTCAGGAAGAACTTTTGAGGTTTAGATGACTCTTGAAATCACTGGTGTCAGCTAACATTGGCTTGCTTTTCCACATCTCCTGACTGCCAGATTTTAAACTAATCCAAGAAAATGTTATCAAATTGTGACAGAAGACATTTCTTTTTTTTAAAGTTATACACATGTCCCCTTTAGGTATTTGTAAAGCTTTCTGTTATCCCCTTCCTATCCAGTGCAAACAGTATTTCTGCCAAATGTGTTGATGTTAATTGTTTGTGAATTCTAAACGATTTGAGATTGCAGGTTTGTCAAAGTTAAATAAATGTCAGAACTTAAAGCAGGCCTGTTTTCTGTGCCCCTGAAATGTTTGCTTTTTAGAGATAATCAATCAATCATCAAATTCTATTTATATAGCGCCAAATCATAATAAAAGTTATGAAACTTTACACATAGAGCTGGTCGAAACCAGACTCTCAATGAATGTATAAATGTGATGTATTCATAGAAATTATGTATTACTGTACAATAAACTACTCATCACTGTATAATATATTTTGAATGAACTAAATGCTCTCAGTTTTCAGTTGTGACAAGCCTGCATTTTTCCGTGTTTACCCACTTTGGGATTTTGGCTCATAATACAGTATCACTTTCTTTTTTCATTTCAAACTTTAATAGTATGTCTTTGAACTTGTATTTTAATCGTAAATTCCTCTTTATTCCAGGAAAGACGCGGTCAGTACGTCGGTCCCTGTTTGCGCAGTCGTCAGGTCTTGGCAGTGGTGTTTACTGGGAATGGGCCAATGATGAGGGAACATGGACTCCATATGAGACTCGAACCTCCATCCTGTTGGAGCACAGCTACCAGGCCCGCCAAGGCACGGCTGACTTGGGCCCACATGGATATAATTACATAGTAGATCTTACATCTCTGACCCAAGTGAATAAATCCTCGGGCTTCAGACGGCAGGTCCGACGGCAGTGTAACCTCCCTTATCCTCTGGCCTCCTCGGGCCCCCCTGCTGTCCCTTCAGGCCCTGCCTGCTCCTGCCAGCAGTGTCTGAGCCACAGTAGTACAGGACCCATCCCCAGCAGATCACGACATTCATTTTCATCAGGTAGTTTGAACCGGCCCAGCCTGCAAAGCACAGGGAGAGCTGCAGTTGCTCACCCCACGTCTGTGTACTCACCGTACCCCAGGAGACCCCTCTCTGTTGGGGGCATGTCCTGGGGTAGCCCCTGGCCTCCCCCTCCTTCTGGAAGCCAACTCTCTGCCCCACTTCTAACTAGCTCTACTAGTGCCACAAACGGGTTAAGGTTGGTATCTGACATATGTTGCCTTTTGTTGTTGATTGAATTGTTGATCCTTTTTGTCAAAATGAAGTATAATATCCAGGTAACAGGAACTGTCATCTTATGTCAAAAACAAAATGTGCATCTATGAATGAAGCATAGTGATGTTGCAAACTTGTCCCTTCTCAAAAATCCTGAAATTCTCCAGATACGAGGGTACATGGTTGAAAAATCATCATTTTAATGTTTTTTCAATAGGAATAAAATCCTGACGTTACTACTTGCCAAATTAAGCACAATTGGTGTTTTTTTTGCATATTGCTGTATATAGCAGTTATTTGGAGCAGTCATATAGTGCATTTTTACCGTAATGAGAATGAGAACAGCTTAAAGCAAGCTTGATGTTGTTGAAAGTAAGGCAAGGTGCATGGTGCTTGACTAAACACGCTCCAATGCAGAGCTGTCTCTAAACCTAGAACAGCACACATCTTTTTACTTTGTGTTGTGGAGTGCAAGGTCAAGCTACAAGGCACTGAATGATTAGAATGTAACATACACTTGAATAGTATAAATTAGAAGCTATTCATGTAATCAACATCTAGGAAACTGCTCTCTGGTCTGACGTATCTGTCAAAGCCTACAATTTTCAGTCCGTAAAAATATGGAATTTTGAAATGGAAAATGTTTTGGACCCCTGGGTTTGATGACCTAGTGACCTGTCTGTGGAGGGACAGCATGGGGCCCACTTTATCCTTCCCTTCAGCATTTAGTTCTCTGCCTTTCCCGTTCATGTCCACTTTGACCCATCTGGTAAAACAGGAATGACAGAAAACAATCTGTAGCTCCAGCCTAGCAGCAGTATGTTTATTTTGGCAGACCTATGTCTGAGCCGTTACCTCCTCTTTGTGTTTCAAACCACATAGAAAAGAGCTTGTAAATTCACACTGCTTGCTCACACGTGTTGGTTACAGTTCTCAGACTCTTAATTTTCTTCTGCAATAATTTTAATTTGGTTTATTTATTCTCCTAATGGTTTTCCACATCTCCATCTTCTATGTGGTTTTTGAAGGAGCCCTTACTCAATGCTGTAACCCAATATAGACAAAGTAATGAATGTTAAAGAATGGAAGCTTTTTGGAATAATGGGTTGCTGATCTTTGTTGTGTGTGGCTAGTCAGTAAAGTGAGTCTAGTGATAAGTATATCTATAGCACAAACACGAGAACCAGAGCTTCTTAAGGACAGTAGGTGAACTTGATGAAGTCAGTAGCACATTTCCTGCTATTGTGTTACTATGCGTTGAACCCTGAGGTATTTAAATATTGTTTCATTTCCCCCCAATCATTTTAGCTCATATTTGATTCATCTTACTCATGAAAAATAGCAAGAAAAATTGCTACTATATTAGGGCCATTTAATCTCCCATTGGTTACATAATTATAAATGCATTCCAAGTTTTGGGTTTTTGGTTGAACAAAACAAGAAATAAGAAGACTGATTGCACTTCGGGCTCTTGCATACCAAAAATTCAATTTTTCTCTTGTTCACATTCGGAAGTTGCAACTTTTGCCTCACTTTTATCTTAATTTGTATTTATCATGCTGTAACAAAAGAAACTGAAAAAATAAAAAACAAAACTACACAATGAAACAAGAATAGAAGTAATAACTACTAATGTGTACTGTACAGACTGGTCAGATATTACCGGAGAACAGTGGATTCATAATAGTCTTCAAAGGGTCTTAAGAAGTCTCTAATTTACTTAAAAATCTTCAGAAATAAATTGAAAAGTACATTTAAAGGATACATTAATTTGTCATAAAAATAATCTTTAGATGCAATTATAGACTGCACTTTGTTACTTTTACTCCTGGAAGGCTGTATTGCAGTGCAAACTAATTTGTCACATCAATATAAACCCATCAGTACATTGGATGTTAGTCACCCTCCATGCTCAGTCAGCACCAAGTTGCTTCTAATCAACAGAAATAACTGCAAGCCCTCCTATTCATTGTTCACTTTCTTAGGTAAAGATAAACACACCTGTGCGGTTGAATTAATCCAACACCACAAACTATTCTTATGTCTTGATTTAATGCCAGAGGAATTCTAAAGGTAGTTTACTTAAAAACTGCATTTCAGTCCAGTGAGTTGGAACGTGAAATGGTCTGTTTTGTTCTTTCTGCTTGGCTTTTTGTTGCTGTTTTTACTGACTGAATGTCACCGTCCTTGTTTCCTGTCCTGCAGTGTTCCTTCCATTTCTGTGCAGCTGAATGGATCTACCAGTGTGAGCTCTGCCCTGGCAGGTAAACGGGTCACTAACCATCCATCCTGTCTTTTATTTACCTCTGTTGTTGGGCTCAGTCTATTTTGCACCACAGTCCAACATATTTGTAGGGTGTGTTCAACAAAAATTAAGAGTTTATATGTGGAAGCTGTCTGCATTTGTATTGTGAGTGTCAGTCTGTTTAGGAAAAGCTTACAGACACAGAGAAAGCAGCACAGTCCCAGACTCACAGTGAATGAAACGTATAACGGGGGAAAGTATATTCACTGTTGTACAGACCACATCCTAAACACTCTGACTCAAAGACCAACCACAGTGATGTTTGTCACAGCACTACATATAAAACCAACGCCTCACAGGCTCAGTCCTCGCACCATATAAAGCTTTTGGCCCTGAAAGTAAAAGTGCGATTAAGATCGTAGTCTTCACTCTGTAAGACAGCGGTGTCGTCAGAAGATTCATCTTGGTCCCACAGCTCTACCACACACTGGTTTTTATTTGATAGCTCAAGGCTAAACATGAGAGCGGTGACTACTACAGCTGACAACAGTAAAGTTCATATGTGTAATCGACAGGGGTTGGAAAAATACATCATGAACGAGTTTACGTATGGTGCGGCTGAATTTGTTACATAAGCAATAAGACCTTTGCGTCAATAGTAGCAAACAGTGAAAGCCATTACAACTCATATAAATTCTGACATACGTGACAAATATAAATGTAGTAAATATTGGACACTGCTGATGTACATCTCCACCACTGACGCCGATGGGATTCAAAGCTTGATACATTGTCAACAATCACATACATCACAGATACTTATTGTTAGCCTCATAGCATAAATGCCTAAGTCATATTTTTGGCCAAATTGTGATATCTAGATAACTTTACTCTTTTAACACTGCTGCTTCATTTTATGCAGATATCACAATTTAGTCAAAAATGAAACTTAGGCAATTATGCTATGAGGATAATGAAGATCTGCAAATGTAATAATAATACTAGAGAGGATACCTGATACTGGATTTTGGAGCTGATCCCTATATCAGTCTTCTAAACAGGAAATACTTTACTTCCATATAAATTGATTATTTATTTTGAGTCTGATGTACAGGGATTCAGATATATGTACATATTTATTGCATTTAGTTGAACACTTATCTTGTTTGTAATGAACTGAAAAACAAAAAAAAAAGAAAGTAAATTTTTTAGGGTCATATTTTGTGATGTAAGAGAAAGTGACGATTTCCTCCATAGAACTTGCTAGTCATGGTCTCCTTCTCCAAACTATCACCATTATGTCATCCTTAAAAAAACAAACAAAAAAAACAATGTAGTTTGACATCTTCCTAATCGGTTGCTTTGCAGTGTGACTCAACAGGGATGTGTTTATATGCAAAACAGTGTAAAAGGGTATGACGCTATGAAATGATACAGATAGTGTGATGTGATTTCTTCATCTACCTGAGCAGACATCAACTCTTAAAATTTAAAAGTGGTTTTTATTCTGTGCATATTCGTGTCTCTTGTCCAACAAAACAGTAAACATCTGATGTACGCCGCTTCTTTTTGACTCTAGAAACACTTGACATTCTCACAAACGGGTTTTTCGATGAGGGGATTAAAAAAAAAAGATTGTGACAAAAGACCAAAGTCTGTAGTTGTGTCTCCAGTTACACCTTTATAACACAACTTGGGTTAAAGCTTGGTTCATTTGTAATTGTTTGACACCAGCGGAGATAAGAGACACACTTGAGAGAACATTTTATAGAAAAAGGAGTCATCTACCGGTAAATATAAAATACTTGACCGGAATTGTGTAAATGCTATCGGCTCTTTTAATAATGGTACATAAATAAATTCAGATTTTATCAATGCAGAAAGCTTGTTGGTACATATGAAGGTGCTTCCAAATTCTTTGCCTACACTTTTATACCAACGCAGATGAATGAAATTACCATTCCCCAAAGGAAGTAGAGCACCAAAACTAAAACCAAAAACCCACTGTGCCCCAACATGGACATACAGAATTATAATTGAGGATTGTATTAAATTCGCTTCTACAAAAATCCTCTGTCATCTCATCAGGTTGAAATATCAGCCAAGTGTTACTAACTTTCATCTGACACCCTCATATGTAGTTATTAGGTATATTTATGCATATTCTGTTGTTGTTTTTGGCAACTGGCCTGGGTGATATGACCCTCTCCCTCAAATACAGATATGCTCCATAATTAAATATCATCAAGTCGATGTGCTGGTGCAGTCTGATAGGAGGAATACAGTCTTGGTTTGAATCTTCCCATGAGATTTATTGGTAAAAAACAAATGTACAGAAAATAACCACACTTACCCTTTAAGTTCATGCGGTTTCGTTTTTACTGTAGGCTCTCGGCTGCACACTCATAACATTCGCTGCTTCTTGGCTGTGATGTGTTTACTCCAACAATACAATGAGCACAGAGGAAGCCAGCGGACCAGAACCTCATTAGTGAAAAGCACTGAACCCTGACTTCAGTGAATCATTTAAAAGTGAAGGTCATGCTTATGGTGTCATCTTCAAATATACTATAACAATTACTATACCTTAATGAGCATTAGTGATAATCGTCTTGTAATATCTTATGTTCCCCGTGGAAGGCTTTATTATCTTCAGCAGATCTGTTGTCTGCAGTTTTTTTAATTTATTTATTTATTTATTTTTAATTTGTCCAGCTCTATTTACCAGTGTATATGTTTTAACACTGAGGCCAGGTTAATGAGATTGGGTTCATCTTCATAATTAATTACAAAACTAAGGACATGGCACAGAAGCACTTAGGTCATCAGAAATATGATTCGGCGACATGTTTGTCCTTATCTTTGTTTACAGGCTTGTCTAAATCACTCAGGGCATGTACAGTATAAATGAACAGGGGATTGTCAGTGTTCCTTGTTCACATTTCATCTGGAACATTCCGAAATGTCACAGAAATCTATACAAGTGACATTACATCAATCATTTTATGGGATTTTCTTTGTTTTTTGGCGTACATGGCTTTATTTTGTCTTTACTTTATGCCATTGCACCAATGCTGTGTGTCAGTGTTTCCATTGGTCCTTTAAAAAATGTCAAATCCAATCATTTGAAAATTAGACCTTAGTCCAGTAATTTTTGCATAACGATGCTGACAAACAAAGAAACAGACAGAGAGACAACCAAAAAAAACGAAGGGTAACAATACTCCCGCCTCCCCCTTTTTTTTTGAGGGGGGGTGTGTGTAAAACAAATCAATTGGAAGTTAACATTACTTGGATGAAATTGCCTTCCTCTGGCTCTCTTTTAAATCTTTTTTTGATAACAATTTGTGTTCATCTTGCCTTGACAAAACAAAAAAAAAAGTGCCATGTTTTTTTTTATACAGTCTATGGTCATGATGGGCTGTTTGCTAATGTGTCCTATTAAAAATAAGATCTTTACTTCTAGTCGTAGTTATTTCCACCTCTACTCCTAGAATTGTACTTTCATCCGAGTGTGTTCATCCAGATTTGTCTCAAGAAGAGAAATCGGTCTTAAACTGCGTTCATATTGGTCATCAAAAGCCTTATTGAACTTGTTGAAATCTGCTGAAACGTTGTTTTAAAGGATGTTCGAGGATCGCAGTGGAAGCATCCATTGCTGCTACATTTCTCATACCTTTGATTTGTTCCTCCCTACTCCTGCATCTCTCCACTCGCTCTCAACCCTCACCTGCCCCATCCTGGGGGGGGGGGGGGGGGGGGGGGGGGGGGGGGGGGGGGGGGGGGGGGGGGGGGGGG
>JAPTYQ010000007.1:9064338-9076616 GCA_029814465.1 Ostorhinchus cyanosoma | reverse complement strand
CAGTGAACATTTGACAGATAAACAGAACCACAGTGCTTCAGTTTCACACTCAGTTTGTCATGTCTTTTATGGATTGTGATTGTCTCTCTCAACACACCTTTTTTTTTTTTTATTAGTAAATTTTTATTTTTTTCAATTACTAGAAATTTCAGGTGACCCCATGTGGGGTCCCGACCCCAAGGTTGAAAAACACTGATATAACCTGTATAGTCCACATCAGTTGCACCTGACAGCTAGGTTTTGTTGTTGATTGATTCAACGTGCAGTTTTCTGAAACTATTGTACGCTTTTTCTGTCATTGTCATTAAGTTAAAGAAACTCAGTTGTGTTGTTAATAAATACCACTTATTACTAATTACTTATTACTAATCTTAGCTTAATATAATTTTTAGGGGAACCACACACACAGCTGATTTTACCTGCTGTTTTACTCACTTTAAATCACTTCACTGGGTTTAGGTTTGGGTTTTGAAAACAGCTTTTTTAGTTTTTACAGTGTTTTTTTTCATTGCTCATTTTAGTTTTAGAGATTGCTTTCATTGACTGTAATAACTCTGTTTCCATTACAGTGAGCTGTAGTGAGCTGTGGTCAGAGAATGTGTCACATCCACTTGAATATGAAATATGTGTAAATCCCATTTCATATTCAAAGCTGTTATCATTTTCAGTTCATTTTTGTCCACTCTGTCCTTTATTTACTTTGCAGCTGTTTCTCTTCCTTTTTGACAGAGCACATCATCTTTCCTTCATGTCCCACAAGTCACTTCATCTGGGCTTTTAAAATTGTGTGCTTCACATCTTGTTCACTGTCACAGCTGGTGTTATTATCGTGTTTTGTTGCTCATCTGTACAATAAGCTTTCATTTCTGTCTCTTTATTTCTGCCTTTTTTACCCCCCATCTGTGCTGCCATAATTACACATTACACTTCTTCCAGTCTCATTGTCTGCCACCTCCTAATGTGAATCTTTTCCTCAAATCACCAGGGGGCACAGCGCTCATGTCTGGGAACAGATTCATGAATATATATATGTATTTCTTGGGATTTGTCAGGTGGGAAAAAATAGAATCTCCTTACCCTTGCAATACTCTAATTAAATGGAGCCGTCTCATGTAATAAAAAGACTTGAAGATGGGCATTTGCTCAGTAAATTTGTTTCCCAAATAGACTCGACACTCTTATGTATTTTTGTCTAAGAGTTAGTGATGATGTGATGGGCATGAGTCTGTGTCAGTCATCACATTGTCCATTGTAGTGGTAAATGTGTGGGTCGTTTTGTCCATTCTGTGGCTGCATGGTTTTCCCCTCCATAAAGTCATTGAACTCTGTCGGAGATGTTTTGTCAGTGACCAACTGTTTTCTCCTCATCTCTTCTAGCATCAGCTCAGAGACCTGAGGAGGTGATTCAGCGCTACATGGAGGTAGTGGCTGGAGTCCCAGATGAGGTAAATGTTACAGCAGGGGTGTCAGGGGCCACATACAGTCTGATATGATCCCAAGTTGGTCAGACCTGTAAAATAATACCCTAATAATCAATGAATAATTGCAGCTCCAAAGTTTTCTCCCTGTTTGAAAAATTACATTACAGAAATGTTTACATCAACAAACTAGCCTTTAAATAATGTGAATTACATGAACAACATGATTTTTTTGTTTTTTTTTTAGAAAAATGAGTGCTATTTTAACAATATTTTGTCTCTCATTTACACATGTGCATTACAACTTACAGATCACAGTGGATCTACAAATTCACAAAACATTTAGTAACCTGTATAATAATACTGATTACAATATTTTTTCTTATTTTACATATTACAATTACAATACTGTAAATACAATAATTACAATACTGATTACAATATTTTTTTGTGAAAGAATTTGGAGTTGTCGTCATTCATAGTTTATTATGATAGTATTTTACTGGTCAGATTGGTCTGCATGTGAACCCTGATCTCAAATGATTTTGACGCCCTTGACTTAATATCTTAAGGATAATATCTTCAGGATAATTTTTGTATTTTACAAATTTACCCCACCGGCTGGAAAGGACCCTTTTGGTGGGTCGGTGTGGCCCACAGGCCCCATGTTTGACATGCAGCTTTTTATTGATTTGGTTGTAATGAGACTGAATTTTGACACACCTTTGCTGTCTCTGTCAGGATTGTATTATCTGCATGGATCAACTGTCCAATCCATCCGGCTATGAAACGCCGCCAACAGAGGACGGAGGCCAGAGCATCCTGCCAGAAACTGTGGGCAAATTCATCAAATGTGGACACACCCTGCACATGCTCTGCATGCTTGCCATGTACAACAATGGAACCAAGGTACTGAAGTCTATACCACCTCTTCACAGGAAAAAAAAAACCCTGCTGTTTGTGCAATAAGTGAATGGAGTTCATCAGACAATCAATGAAAAGCATTGGTTTACAGCTTTAAATTCTGTAAACAAATGACTGATGTAATGGCCTGATATTGTGATCAGGCTGATGAGAGATGCCTGCAGTTCGCCAACACTTGACAACAACATTAGTTTCAGATGATTGACTGTCACTGTGATGCATGAGCTAATGTATTTGAAGTTTAGGTCTTGTGAATGCAGATGTTCTAGACTGATGGAGAAAAATCATTATCAAGATTACTCTGAATGCTTTAAGTATAAAATCTGCTAATCTTAATTTTAGATCTTGTGTAACCATATTTTTTATGAACTTGCATTTTGGCTTTGCATCCAAATGTCCTTCAGGAATGTTTCTCTCTGGCCAAAATAAAACAAACATGAAACCAATGAGCACTAAGGCAAAGAGTGTAGCCCAATTAGGTACTGGTACACACCCAGCTCGTGTGTTGAAATAACTTCTTTGAACACCATTTTTTATCTAGTATTGGTAAGTGCAGGTTCAACAAGATCTGGTTCACAAACAGAAATAGTTCTTGATTTTCTTTATAATTGTCTTTAAAAACTGTCACAACCTGCAGAAAAACGGTGTTTACAAGGATGGCAGTGGAAACAATGTTTGCTGTGTGTGGGATAACGTGATGTCCCATCTTAATAAAGAATAAGCTCCCCTTTGGAAGTAATAAAATTGTTAGTGCTTGGTTGAAGTGTGGTGCATCTTTTACAAGAAAACACTCTAGCAACTTCTAAGAAGGTGTTAGAATTACATTGTCTGGAAAACATAAAGCTACCATTAAAATCCATTAAACAAACTTCTTCTGTATTCATATCAGGAGCTTAATCAATATCTTAAATTGCATTCATTCATTGTTTTAAAAGAGCTTTAAAAGTTTAGACATAATGACATATGATTTGTAGTAATTGAGATAAATTGTAAAAAAGTGTAATATCTTGCTTACAGTATTTATTTTGGATATGTTTAGGAACCATGAAATGAAACAATAGTTGAACTGTCATTTATCAGGTGCCTTAGATACTTTGCAAAAACCAACTTGACAAGATCATAGGTACTTTGACTTAGGTAAAGGGCCAGGAAGACAAAACAAAACATCTCATCGGTGGATCAATGCATATTCGATCAGCTTCTACCTGTTTTGTATTGATCGCTTTTGTTTAAATGGCCTCATTCTTCTCGTCAGGATGGCAGCCTGCAATGTCCCTCGTGTAAGACAATCTACGGAGAGAAGACGGGCACCCAGCCCAAAGGCAAGATGGAGATTTACAGCATTGCTCAGTCGCTGCCAGGCCACCCTGACTGTGGGACCATCCAGATCATCTACAGCATACCACCTGGCATCCAGGTACACGTATACACAGCATGATATGTGATTAATTTTTGTTCAGCAACTGCTGGATCACAAAAAGATGAGCTGAAGGTGTGGGGAAATAAACAGAACTTTCTTTGGTAATCAAAAACAACCACCCAAATATATCTTGTGGTGGCCCTGAGCTTTTTAATTTCTTTTTGTGTCCGGCTATAAACATGAGTGAGAAAAAACGGCTACAAATGTTGTATCTAATGCACTAATCTAAAGTTACAAGAGCCAGAATTAGGTTTGTATTGAGCTGCTGCTGCAACGGCGACAATCTCCCCATGCAGTTATTCGATTACTGTACACTGCCCACTGTTCTCTGGCGTTTAAACTTTGGATTTTCTCATTCATCAATTTGTGTCCTGTTTTATCAGGGTCCGGAGCATCCCAACCCCGGACAGCCGTACACCTGCAGAGGCTTTCCCCGCTTCTGTTTCCTACCGGACAATGACAAAGGCAGGAAGGTAATTTCCGCTATACATGCACTGTACGACTGACCAGTAAGGCCCAAACAGGATGGTAACCCTTTTTTCTGTGTGTATGAAGCAGTTGGCCTGTAAAGGTCTGTAGTGGTTAGCATGTCCACCACACAGCTAGAAGGACCCAGGTTCTCTTTGGATACTTTCTGTGTTAAGTTTTCCTCCTGGTCGTCCAATTTCTGTCACCATTCAAAACAGGTACATTTAGGTTAATTCACCTGTCTGTGTCCCAGACCACAGTGCAAATAGAGATCTGGAGTTGGTTCCTGAGCGCCTCTAATGGCAGCTCACTGCTCCTAATGGCTTCTATGTGCTAATGCTAGTTATAGTGTGTATTCAGCTGGGTAAAATACAGAGACCCAACTTCCCTTTGGGGATAATAAAGCAAATTAACCTTCAACTTTTTTTTAACCTTTATGTGTTGGCCACACCCTTGTCCATTACTGTTGGTTTCCATTTGGGGAAATACTGTACTGTCAGTTCAGTGCTCTGCACAGACTGTCAGTGTGCCACTGTGATTAAATTAAGAACATTTCATGATAATTATAAAGTTGTGTTGTTTCCGTGGTGAATTAGCATCTCATTTCCTGCTCATAACTGCAGCTGTACACTTGAGCTTCTATAAATAATCTCTGATGTAATTTACTATTGGAAAATTGGATTCAATTGTTCCAGTTGTAGTTTATCTATGCCTCACACTCGCCACAGTCTCTGGTGAGATGCTCCCTGTACAACAAGGATTTGAAATATTAAAATATCCAAACCGAGAAATGGGGGCTGCTTCCTGTTTGCATGTTTAGCAGAGAGCACAAGTGACAGCAGTAAACAGTGGCAACATCACTCATTACCATCAGTTAGGCAGCTTCTCTGTGGTGATTAGCTGCACACACACAGTCCCATTTAAGCTGAATTATTTGTTTGTTGACAGTGTTGTGTTGCACTGGCTGCATCGCACTGACAAGACCACACTGCTGCTCAGCTGTGAAGTCTTCAGCTGGGTATCACTGCTGCAAAGGCTGACCTTTGGAAAAATAACCTCTGGACCACAGTACCTGAGTCATTTTCAGCTCAGCTCCTCTCTTTCATCACAGCTGTCGGCTGCATCCTAAATGTTTTTCAGTCTGACCTGAGCCATGAGACCACCTGAGCCAGGTCCTTCGCAATGACAGAACATTGGTTTACACATTACACGATTCTGTGGCAGCCTGTTTACTTTGTGACAAATCAAATCATTGTCACAAATAGCCAGCCATTTCCCAGAGCCCAAAGTGGTATCAGTCATAATCCAAATATTTCATAGATTATTATGAGATTAGAGTTGTAGTGCTTAGTTGATTGAGTTTAAATGAAATGGTATTTTTGTAACTGTTTAATTTTAATAGATTTTATTCAGCAATCTGTTTAATAATTTTTTTTAAGCAAAGTCACCAAAGACTTGATGGCTCCAGGTGTCTCATGGGGTAGTTTTCAGATTTTTCTGGTTTGGTACACCTATATTTTATGTGGAGTTTAAGGTCGATTTAGATACTATGCACTCTCGAGTCATAATAATAGGCAGAAAGACTTGAAAGTAATTTCATTTTAATCCTTGGTTAAAAGAAAGAGTTCAAAGGAAATGTGAGGGAAATGAAAATGGTCTGATTGATTAGTTTAGCATTTTAATGGCTGCAATTATTCCAAAATGTTTTATGATTCTTGAACTCTGCACTGCCTTTTATTATTTTGATCATGTGTTTTACTGTGTTTCTTTTATGTATTTGCATATAAAATAAGGCCTCTAACTCAGTACGTTCTTCAGATTTAAAGATGGGGAAAAAGGAAATTTTCAGTTTGTGAAAAGCTACAACAAACGCAGAGCCTGTAAGGGCTATAACATCTATCCACAAGTTCAGACGTAGCCTAGTTGGAACACAGTTTGCACCAGCTGATGTGTTTGGACTTAAACCCGTATTTTAACTTAAATCTTGCACTTAACCCTCAGTATCTGCACCTCCAGTGTAGTTGTATATCTTAGAGGATGTGGAGGAGGGAATTATACCTGCTGATTTTTTTCTGCAGTGCATTTTGTGGTAGATTACACATTACAGAGTTGGCACGCTGTTCTATTTTATAGAACGCTGTTATACCCTCTGGTTTCAACTGTTTCAACACTCATTTTCGTTTGTGTTATTTTGCAGTAGCTGTAAAGTTGTGACCTAATCATAATCTTCCTGTAGTTTGGACCTTTTTGTTATTGTTTTGGCAGTTAATGCCATAAAGTCTTTAACTCGTTGGTCACAGGGCAAGGTCAGACCTGTGTAGTATCTGATAGTGCTGCACAGTCAATGCAGAATCAGGCCTGGTCATACTGGGAGTGTATGCACTTTATCTAATGTACTATAATGGGTATGAGTATGCACTTTATGTGACTACATGTCACAATGCGCTTATGCACTTTTTTTTTTGTACCTTTTAATCTCTTTTCAAACAACCCTGATTTTGTTCATGTCTTTTTTGTCTGCCACAAGGAGTAGAGATGGAATTTAGCTAGAAACCTAGAAGTTAGCTAGAAGTCTTTTTTTTGTTTTGTTTTTTTATTTGTCAGGGTCTATGTACAGAAAACATTAAAACAGGAAGTGGGTGTGTCGCTTTCTCTGAATACTTTGTCCAATTAGACTGGATTTCATGCCAGTGTTGTTAAATTAATATTACTTCTCCATCATGAAACCAAACATTAACAGGTTTAGTCTTTAACCAAACTCTCCAGGGTAGATTTTGGATCCTGACTAACAGTTCGGTACCATATTCTCTTGAAACCCCAGTAATGCATTTTTGTCCTTTTGTAGTGTACAGTATATATATATATATATATATATATTTTTTTTTTTTTTAAAGGAGTGATATTTTGCTTCTTTAAATGGAATTATGCATTTTCAAACATTTTCCTGTTATCTACATAAACTGTAAATGCTCTGTTTGGGTCTGAATTCTTCATTAATTCAACTCCACAGGTCCATCTTCAACCCTATTTCTGAGTAATGACACCAGAAAGGTGTTTTTGAGCGCTGGCCCTTTAAATGTGTATAAACCACTTCATGCCCCAACCCCACCAGATTTTTGGCTGTGCTGCTCTGTCCCGTGTAACCAATTACTGAACATTTTACGTAATTGGCTTGAAGTTTGGACATATTTTCAGGATGGACTAAAACCTCTGCTGCTGATAAACCATTATGTTCAGAGAAATGTTTGTCGGAAGTCTTGACCTTGTATATGCAAATGTCGTGACGTAATTGGTTATAGACGCAGTAAATTAAGAAGGAATTCAAATGGGTTGTAGAAATCCACTCGATTTTGTCCAAAATGAATATAAAGATAGCTTTGCAGCACCTGGCTGCTTCAAATTCAAACTATTAGGGTCCAAATACACAAATAAATGAACCAAAGACTAATAAAAGTGGGTTTAGCAAAATATGACCCCTTTTAAGTAAAGCTGTGAAACTCTTGTCCCTACAAAGGACATTCCATAAAACAAAGATAAAAATATATATATATATATATCTGGAAACACTGTTGCATTAGGCTGTTTCCAATCAAGACAGTAGCCAACACTTTTACTATCCGTGGTCTCAGGAGGATGTGGGAGGTGTTTGAGGATGTCTTCATTGACATTTCCTCCGTCTCTTCTGTTGTGAAGGTGCTAGAGCTGCTGAAGGTGGCGTGGATGCGTCGCCTCATTTTCACCGTGGGAACATCCAGCACCACCGGAGAGCCCGACACAGTGGTGTGGAATGGAATCCACCACAAAACCGAGATGATGTCCAACCTGTCCGGCCACGGCTACCCCGACCCCAACTATCTGGACAATGTTCTGTCTGAGCTGGCCTCTCAGGGCGTGACAGAGGACTGCCTCAAACCACCCAGCAGCAGCAGCAGCTAGGTCACAACTCAGAACTTCACACACTTCCACTCACTACTGACCTCTGAGAAAAACCCCTCCTGTGTGACCTATCGGCGGTCATGCGTCCTGTCTGTGTTTACGTTAAATGTCAGCATCCGCCAACAGAGTGAGCAAACGGGAGGAGGGAGCTAAATGAAATTGAACTGGAAGGATGTGCTCGCTGATAAAGGCTCACACTCCCACTCATCACATATTGAACACACAGGAAGACATGGCTCCTCCTGCTCTGAGCTTCTTTTAAAGAAAAAAAAAAAAAGAAAAAAAGAAAAACGAAACTCCACAAACTGCACATTGTCTGTTGTTGTTCATGTGTATCCCCTTATCAGCCACAGTGGCAGCTCACTTTGGGGATAAAAATCTCATGAAGCACTTTAGTTCTTACAGTGCATTTAGCTGGACGATTTCCGGGTGAAGGGCAGGTGATTCGTTTAATTGGGAGGTAATGCAATTGAGATGTTTCTGCTGAAAATCTTTGCATTTAGCACAAGGACACACTGAAACCTCTAGTAGCAAAATGACTATATATTAGCCTATCGGACAAATAAAGGCAATACTGTTGTAAATATTATAAAAACAAAAAAAAACAAAAAACAGGACAAAACAAATAATGTAAAGAAAAAAAAGCAACAAGTCGTGTCCACAGATGCAAGTTGGGGAGAATACACTGAGATTAATGTGCTCCTAAGTTGTGTATTTTTTAACATTTAACACTACTACTAATAATCTAATTTGACCATCTGTTGTTATATATATTTTTTTTCCTTCCTTTGATAAGCAGATGTCTAATGTGCTCCCATGGGAACCTTTCAATATGCAGTAACTGCACCCATGGGCATTCTGCAGGCATTGTTTTTGTTAGTTAATACGTTCCAGTTCGTGAGGCCATGTACTGTATGTCAGAAAGGGACAGTGACATGATGGAGAATAAACAGAAGCTCTGGATAAAAACATTTCTACAGTGTGACAATCAAAGTCATCTGGCGTGTGTGGATTACGCATGATGACGAGCCCGTCGGCTGCAGACTCGCCTCCACCTCCTGTATACACCTGCGTTGTTTTGCTCACAAGTACTGCAGCACAGTTGATGAATTGACATGTAAACAAGCAACACTGGGGAAAAAAGTCTCTGCAATAAAGAAACAATATAAAATACATTCTGCCTCTTTGTTCAGTGATTTTTTTTTTATTTACTTTTTTTTCATGTAGAATTTGGTGATTTGCTCAAAAAAGTCACACTGTATTTTAAGATAGTAATGTAATTCTCGGTTGCTTTTATGTTTCATTACAGGTTCAATTTACAGTCGTACATGCAGCAACAAAATGCAGTCTAGCATGTAGCCAGAAGCACAATGAGCAGCAAATGCACAACATACAGAATGAATTAACCACTGGCAACCAAAATAATCCACTGACTTACATTGTTTAATATCTGTTGATCCACTAACCATGTCAATACATGTAAATATTTGGTTTAAAATGCATTTTTTTATTGTTTCATGGTCATCAGATGTGACCCATTTGGAGGTTCAGAGGTTTCATAGTGAAAGTGGAAACACCGTCATCTTCTACAACATTGATTCACCAGTAAAACCCAGAATTGGATCAATGACAGCGGATGGAGACACTCGGTTTATGCTCAGTTATTGATATCTTTGCTAAAAAAGTCACTTTTTCTTCAGTGTTACGTCCCGGCTAGGGGACTCTAAGGCATGACATGAATGAGCGGACACCCACCCTTACTCCCAAGCCAAAGAGAAACCCCCAGGATGCAGGATGTGCACTGAAACAGGTGATTTATTTACAATATGATAGAAATAAATGCGATACATCAACTGAACTGAACTGCAGCTTTGTCGTCAGGGTGGGCCAAGGCCAAAAAAAACGAACATAACACCACTAACTAAGGAACCAAAGCTGACCTGCAAAAGAAAAGAAACCAGAATACAGTCTGACCTTCCTACTTACACAACACAGGAGAAAATGGAGACAGAAAACGGCAGCCCACCCCTACTGCTGCATTCACACAACTAAACTGTGGCAAAGACACACAGGGTTGGGAGTGGAGGAAAGGCAATGGTGGTTTTTAGGTCCATTCACCGGCTGGCTGGTCCAATCTGTGGATGACTTGAGGCTGCACACCTGCAAAATATAATCCACTCACACAGACATATACACAATCAGACACATAGACCTGCCTATGGTCGTAACCTTCTGGTTTTTTTTTTACATAATAATCCTTAACTTAATCTGAACTTTTATGAAAATCTACACGATAAGGAAATTAAATATAAGAAAATACCCGATTTTCACTGAAAAAACCCAAAATACAGAAGATAATATCACAATAAATGCTGATAAATCACTTAAGGAAGGTTAAATATTGAGAAAAAATCATTTGGGAACTGCCATAAAAGTAACTCCGGGTCCTTATGGGTTAATCTAGACTAATCCATTCTTTATTTTTATTAACTAGCGCCTTCTTTGAAATATGATTAGGTCATTTCTAATGTGGTGTGTCAGTCATTGCAGAGATAAAACATGACCTCTCAGTATGTTCCTGAGTAGAATAATCCACTGCCACAAATCTAAGTCAAGTGTTTTGCCCGTGTGCATCAAGTCAGTCTCATGTTGTAAAAATTGTGAATTAACTCATGTGATTTAATCCTCCACTTGATCTGTTTTCAAAGTGACTTTTATTTCTCTTTAAATGGAGATTCATCACAACTCTGCATTAGAAGGAGTCTCCCACATGCCCCACAGGATGTTCATATGCAACATATCCATGAATGCAGCAGAAAACAATCACATATAATAGTAAAAAAACACAGGTGGGCACAGGCATTTAAGCAGGTTTTAACCCATAAAGACCCAATGCTGCTTTTATAACATATCTTAAGTGATTTATCATCATTTATTACAATGTTATCCTCTGTATTTGGCTCTTTTTTGGGGGGAATCATGTATTTTCTTGTACTGATTTCACTGATCATGTGGCTGTTCATAAACACTTAGATTAAAGTTAAGGGTTATTATATCAGAACCAGAGAAAAATGAAGAAATAGTGACTTTTCCAGCAAAGATATCAGTAACTGATTCACCAGTATTGATTCTTCATCCAATGAAAATGGATGAAGACATTTTTTTTTTTTTTACATTCAATGTTGTAGAAAATGACTGTGTTTCCATGGTAACTACGGAGCCTCTGAACGTCCAAATGGGTCATATGTGATGACCATGAAAAGATGACAAACTGTATTTTACACCAGTTATTTCCATGTATTGATGGGTTTAGTGGATGAACAGGTATTAAACCGTTTAGATCGGTAGATGGTTTTCGTACAGTCTTGAATGCACAGCTTCATGTTATAGTGAAGCATTGTCATGATGTGTATTCATATTTTTATTGAAGGTGTTCACCCTGGAATCTGATATTGGCCACATTGTAAAAACATACTTTTAATAGACAAGCAAAATAATAAAATGTGAGCAGTGAATCAGTCAAACATTAATGCTGGCGGTTGGAACGTAGCCTTAGTCTGAGCTCATTTTACACATTATGTCAGTGTATTTAAGTACATTTTCCCACTTAGGTGGAAACTTTAACCCATAAAGATTCAAGCCTCCACTGTTAACCAAAGCATCAACTCGATCTAAGCAATTTAATATCAATTGATCCATTAATCCAATCAATCCATGTAAATAATTGGTGTAAAATGCAGTTTGTTATCTTTTTGAGTCACCAGATATGACCCATTTGGACGTTCAGAGGCTCTGTAGTGAACGTGGAAACACTGTCATCTTCAACAACATTGATTCATCAGTAAAACCCATGGAGTTGGATCAATGACAGTAGATAGAGACACACAGAATAACTTCAGTTAATGATATTTTTGCTGTAAATCTCACTTTTTGTTCAGTTTTTTCTGTTTTGACATAATAACCTTCAAATTAACTGAGTTTTCAGGAGCATTGAAATCAAATATAGGAAATGAAATACAGGAATATAAACAATTTACAGAGAAAAATGCTAAATACAGTGGTGGAGAAAAGTTTTTGGACACTCATGCATTTGTCATATATTGCATTAAAAA
>JAPTYQ010000007.1:9037069-9051630 GCA_029814465.1 Ostorhinchus cyanosoma | reverse complement strand
AAAAATACTATGAATTTCCAAATACTTTTTAGATGTTTGAGTCCACACTAAGGATTGGTTCGGTTCAGGTTCAGGTTAACTCACTTTGTTTTGGGTTTTTTGGGTTTTAGGGTTTAAGGATTTCAGTAGCCGCTTGTACTATTTAGTTCTACCTTTCATACGTACCATGACTGGAATCTGATTGGTTGATAGTCCCAGCTCAGAGGAGGGCGGTACCCGGCTGCTCTCTTGGACTCTTTTGCGTTTTCGTCGGTTGGTGGGGGCGTCTGTTCCTACTGCGGGCGTAAACACCAGTCAGCGTTAATATAAAAATTCTCCAAGCTCTGCTTAACCTTAATATGAGGTCAAAGTGCACCTACCTGTGTTACACGCCTGACTACAGATTTCTGCAAAAGGCCTGAGAGACGCAGAGACAAAGGACAAAATCAACAAACAAAATTTCCTTTTGAGTAACAGTCATACAAACATTTTGCAGTGAAAAAGAAAAAGAAAAACCCTTTAACTCCATTCTTTCATTATGGCTTAACTGCTGCAGAGTCAAAATATTGTTCAGTATTTCACATTATTTACATTTGCTGCTGAGAAAGATTTATTTTACTTTGACGTCTCAGATGCTGGATTTAAATCCCAGCATAAATAAACCATAATGAGCTTAACTACCACGAAGCAAACCCTTAAATTCCAGCTGAAATATACAGCGCAGTGACAGCCAGCAGGCTGCTGAATATTCAGGTGTCTCAGCACTCACTGGAGCTGGCTCTTGATGTTGAATGTTATTTTATCTGCGGCTTGAAGGATTTTCTCCAGGCACACAATGTCATAGGTGTTGGGGTTTCGGAAGGGAATATCGTCTGGAAGGCCACTGATTTCTACAGACTCCGGACTGCCACGGATTAGTTTGTAGGGCACCACCACGGAGCGATCCAACCCCAGAGCCTCACCTGAAAACACAAACAAGGAGATTTTAATTAGACTCTGCTTTTGTTTCAGCAGCTTTCTATCAATATTATTAAATCTAAGTTAGAGCTGCAATGATTCATCCATTCAGGGAAAATCATTAAATTAATCAACAACTGTTTTGAGAATTGATTAATCAGTTTGCATATTTTTTTCTTTTCTAATTTCCAGCCTCTAAAATGTAAATATTTTCCTGTTTCTTCTCTCCTTTGGGGCATTAATCTGAATACCTGTGGATAGTGAATAAACAAAGCATTTGTCAAGTTGACCATCAGGAAACACTGATAGAAATTTGTGACAAATTATAAACCAAACAACTAAACTTTTTAATAGAGAAAATAACTACTTGTCTAATCAACAAAGAAAATAATTACAGCCCCGGGCTTAATAAACTGTATCAGACTCTGCATATTGTGTTTGAACTGAGTTTCAATGTAAACGCTTTAAGACAAAATCAATGAAAACTAAAATGAAACATAATGTGCCCGCACTTGAAAACCCTCGGCCTCCAGTCAATGCTAAAGTTTTTGCACATACGGACGGACGACGAACTGATGACAATACCTTGCGGTGAGGGCTGAGGGAAAAAACTATCATAGTGATAAGATAATTGTTAATGTTAATAAAGAACATTTTGTGAAACCATTTTCCTGGAAGCCATTGCTGTTAATGATAATGTCGAGGCAGCCGTTCTCAGATTTAAAGAATGCATATGTCCAAAATGAAAATGTGAAAACCAACTCAACCCTTTAATCATAATCTTGATCAACACGCCACAGTATTTTCCTTTACAATTGTTAATCTATAATAAATGAAATGGTTGAGAAAGTGATGCAATGTATTGCATATCCATGTATAAAAATAAAGTGACAAATGTAAGACATAAAATGAAAAGAATGAATTGCTGAGCTCGTATCCTGGCTGTTTCACTCATTCATTTTTAATCCTTGAGGAGTTTCACGGGGATTTCACAGGCAGCACATTCCTGCTACCGACGGGTGAGTCTCGCTGTTTCTTATATAAAAAAATAATAAATATCCATGTGGATTTAAATGCCATGACTTGGTGTTACCAGTTCTGTTTATTTTGGTGACTGTGGGTCTTTACTCATACATTTTCATGGCAATGTCAAAGTAACTTAATTCTAAGACTGAAAAAAAAAACCATATTGCTCATTAAGTGTAAACCTCTGTGGCACATTCACAATCCTCATTTTTTCCCTCACATGCTATGCAACTAATAATAAAAAAATGTTCAAGATCCTGCTTGATATTGAGGGAAAAACAGTCAAAGTGGATCAAAACGTTAAAACCACTTTATCACTTAAGCTGCTCTTACCATATTTCTTGTTAAACAGTTCCTTAACTTGCTCTCGAAGCACCACCTTCTCCCCCATGCGGTTAATATCATCGTCATCTGTCAGAGAGAGACAATCGGATTGTGACACACTTTCAAATAAACCAGTGGTGTTGAACGGCTGAATGTCAGGAATGGATTTGCACCCACCGCTTATCGAGGCGTAGGCCTTCTTGAGTAAAGTGACTCGCCGAGGTGCTAATAAAATGATTGTGATACATTACCATTAATAAAATGTCAGTATTAATTGTCTGCGATTAAAACACAGTCCATTAATCACATTTTATGAATAAAAAAAAAAAGATTTCTGCACTCACCTGGTTTTGGAATGAGTCCTTGAAAAGGTCTGAAAAGAGCAAAGTGGTAAGAAAAAGTTATTTTAGAGTGAAAAGTCACATTTAAAGGACAAAGCTGGTGGAGGTCTACACCTTATTTCCACACATTTGATGTACTGGAAAGTGTTTCTGGCAGCAGGACAGGAAACTAGTGTGACACTAGGGAGAAATGCAGCGATTGTTTCATATTATAGTCTATTGTTCATTTCACTGTGTCACAAATCACAGTCTTTATGGCAGGGATTCTCATACATTTTTATTGCCAGCCTTATTTTGCTGCTGTAGTTGAACCGTGAAGGTGTTGCAGGTTTACAATAGGTTCTTTACATAGCATTGCTTATGATATGATTTCATTTTTGTTTGCTGTTAGAATGTAAACAGGAGTAAACCAGCTGTTTGCTGTAACAGAAACAGTAGGAATCAAAGATCATCTGAGGACTCCTTTCTGTCATGAGGATAAGAGGAGGTCTGGATGCAGGATTTCAGTATCTGTGTTTACAGTGTCTGTTTGGTAGGAGACAAGAATCAGTCTTATCTAAAGTATTAGATGAATAAGAGAATTAAATGCGGCGCACTGACATCAGTCGGACAAAGATGGCAGAGTATAATATGTGTTTTCACCGATGGTTGAGGCAGATATTTACACAACTGTGAAAAACATTAGGTTTGTTGGTTTAGCAAAGTTAAAATGACCACACAGATTCCTTTTTCAGTCTCTGTATTAAGATCCAACCTGGATACATGGAAAGTAGGTTTAAGGGAAAAAGCAGCTTCTATAAACCATATTTAGTGTGTCGACACATGTCAGATGTTTCTATTTTTGCTGCTTCTTGTCATGGGGTCACATTAAGTAGAGACTCAGCCTTTAGAACCCCTTTAGTTCAGTTTTTATGTGTCTTTTAAGGCGGTGCAAACATTTTTCTTGCTGTATCTGAAGTAAAGAGAATGAGAATGTATATATATATGCTCATTTCAACTCCTGTAAAACTGACAAAACTTTTGGACACTGTCATGTTATATTAAAGGTATTTCATAGACTTTAGACTTTTATTGATTCATGTGTTCATCTGTGATAAAGAAAATGAAGAGCAGAAAGACCTGAAAATAGTCACCATTTTTGTATCTATATTTATTTGTTATGGGAGGAATAAATGACAACAATGCCATCTTATATATCAGTACCGATGTGGTCCATGACTTTTTCAAGTACTGTGATGTATTTCAGGTACTTTGGTTTATGGTTTTTAAAATGACCAAATTGTTGTCATGAGATGCACAAGTGTACAATAACAATAAGAAGCAACTTCTTTAGTTTGACTCATAGAACAGTCACTTTCATCAGTACAATCGCACTTCCGCTGATAATCAGTAATAGATGTTTAGTTTTGATATTCTAACTAATTTCTCTAATTAATATTTTAGGTTTTGTTTGAGGTTTAATTGAAAATTTTAATGAAATTTCTAAATAAAAGGAGAAAAATGATCAAGTATGATTATGCGTCTTCTATTTTTGATGATATAATTGAAAATGTAGTAATAAATCAGTCTTACAGTGTGATCATCATACTTATTCATTAAATTTCCATGATATAAATCATTCTCCAGACATGAAAGTGTATGAGATTTCCCTCAGCTATCTTTCAAACACTTCTTATGTTTCTTATTATTCGGACACAGATCTTATTTTGTTAAACATTTCATAAAAGAGAGCTAATGTAGAGACTCTCGAGACATTGAATGGTTCTTGTATCTCCATGGATGCTTTATCAGAGAACAGAAATGCGGTCAGAGTGATCATGTGATCTCCGGTTCCCACCTGGTGATAGTGAAGCTGATTTTGTCGGCCACGGCCAGGATCCTCTCCAGGTTCTGAGAGCCGAATGTGCAGGGCTTCCTGAAGGGGATGCCGGGGGGAAGGCCCTCGATGATGACGGAGTCCGGGTTGTTTTTGATCCTCTTGTAAGGCACTTGGACGGGGTACTTGATGCCCAATGCCTCCCCATACTTCCTGTTGAACAGATCTTGTACTTGCTCTCGCAGAGTGTTGGCCAGATCGATTCGGGACAGTTTAGACTCCAAGCACTCTGGAGTCACAAGAAAGACGAGGCAGAGAAATGTAAATACAGCCTGGTGATGTATGAAGGACATGAAGGACAGGAAACACTGTAAGTGCTGGTAGGTACAGTACTGGCTGGTGTCTTCCTGGAGCAGCTTTATGTTTGTCTGGCTTCCAAAGTGAGTCGAATGCCTCTACACCTTAAGGGCTTCTTACCCTTAACAGGATTCACAGGGTTCCTACAGGTTTCTACAAGTTAAATTTAAGACTTTTAAAGACTACTTAGAACCGAATTTAAAGGCCAGTTCACAGCCATTCCTCTCCACTAGTGTCAACCAGGTCAAGAATGAGCTTTTTTCCAACTAGGCATTATTACATTAGCACTTTTCCATGGTTACTTTATTTTTCTCTTCCCTTAAAGTTCCCAAAGTCAGCTTAAGTGTGGGGTTGGAACGTTTATGGGAACACAACTTAAGACCTAACATATCAAATTTAATACAATTTAAAGACTTTTGTAAGGTATTAAAAGCAGATTTGTAAATTCAAGACTTTTTTTACTTTTTCAAGACCCCACAGGAACCCTGGATTCAACCCATCTTTGAACTTACACTAAAGGTCCATTCATGCTCGCTTTACATATGTAAACACAAGGTAAGTCCATTTCACCGGTGTTAAGCATCACTGCCTTCAATACTTGTGTCCATTACATTGGAATGAGCGTTTGACAATCAACCCACCAGAAGGTGCTACTCTGTATTAACAGGATGGCTGCGTACCACAAAACCAATTAACGTTTTTTAAGAAGAAAGTAAATAACAAACATGACGATAACAGAGGAAGTTTTACTAATGTTGATAGTAATGTTGATATTGAGAAGGGTAATTGTTATAAATATGTTGGTAGTTTTTCACTAACTCACAGTCGCTCTTTGAAAAATTCAGCCATTTCTGGAATTTATTCGCTACAAATCTCAACACTGCCTCCACAGATCCCAGAGGTAATGTCCCGTATTCTCCGTTTGAGTTCGCATCCGCAAACTCCCAGAGGACGGACAGAACACACCGTCCATATCCAACTGCATCTTTAACACAAAGCATAAATGGGCCTTTATTTGTATTAGATACTTGGTGATGTTAACAGAAACTAGACTCCACATTATCCTCCAACTACAGTATCTGGTTGAGCTCAAATAACATATGGACAAAAATATTGGGGAACATCACAGCTACAGTATTCCCTATGCCTGGGGATCTGAAATATTGTCATGATAAAAATGTTCAAACAAAACATCATGTATCCTTGAAATGACAATAAATCACTTATGACAGGTTAAATGTGGAGTGTAGAAAGACAACAGTTTTAGGTCTAAAAGGTTGAGGACCTGTATGAACTGTCCCATCCGCTTACTGAATGGTTTGATGAGTATAAAAATGATGATTATATATTATGGCCTTCACAGTCGAGAGATCCCCTCCCCCCAACCCAAACTGGAGAGTATATGGGGGGATTTAGAGCAACATGTTAGACAGCGGTTACTGCATTCATCATCACAACTCCAAATGAGGGATTATCCGTTTGAAAAATGGTGTGGAGATCATAGACTTGTATCTTCAATGCCGCTGGGACCCATGTGTATTATTCATTATTTTTCTCTGAATATGAGAGTTGAACATACCTGAGAAGCCAGGCCTCTTGGACGCAGCTGCAGCATCCTCTGTTACTGGCGATGCGTCCTTGACATCCAGTTCTATGAAAAAAATAACAAAAAAAACATTTACAGTTAAGCATTTGTTTTTTTTCCATCGCTTAAGATTTACTGAATCCTATAAACATTAAAGTTGCTCTTTGTTCCAGCAACTAAGCTTGGTCACAAATAAAAAGTAGACTGCGGCAGAAAATCCCAGCAAGGACACTTTTCCTTTAGAAAAGCTGGTACAAAAATAGCTCCTGAACTGGCTTTGACCTCATGATTTGAGCGAGCAGAGGACAGCGCAAATAGCATCTTAAACCTGCATTATGAGCTTCCAGCTGGTAAAATGTTCTGCTTTAAGTCTTTCTAGTGACTGCAGAGATGCCATTTTACTTTCACAGCTTAGAACAGAATAATATGTGGAATAGGTTTATGTACAGACTTGAAATGTTTAGTGTTATTTGCAGAATGAAAACTGACTTTGCTCGAGTTTACAAGGTTAAAAACAAGACGTTTGTGCTTTTTCATTAAGACTAAAGAAAACAAAACTTTTAACTTTTTAGCAATAATTGCTGGCCTGCTGAGGTTTGTACCCTTGAACCCTAAAGCATCACAGAAATGTGTGCACTGACCAGTGTGTGCTGGGCTAGAAAATATGCAACCATATGCATCAGACCGTTTGGGTTAAACAGTCAGAATATTTACTAGTGACAAAAGTCAGAGAAATAATGGGACAGAACACAAAAACAAATAATTACACATTCATGACATGCACAAAGTGGATTTAATTTTTCAGCAGGGCTTTTAGCTGAGTTTCCTTTAATGGAGGAAATGAATGATCATAATGCCTTGATGCATTTTTCTCCACATTTGTGGTTTTAGTGGGTAACGCTTGGAGGGAAATTGGCTGTTATTTTAATTTAATTTTAGCATGGAGGTACCTGGATCACAGACGGGGACAGAAGGCATTTCTTGTTTGACTTGCTCCGTTAACAGCTCAGGCCTGGGCACAAACACAGTAACAAAACAGTGGTTCATCTCTGGAATTAAATGTGCATCAGCTGTCGACCGTCCTGTCTGCGCTCTTACCTTTTAATGACAAAATTTATCTGACTGCTGGCATTCAAAATCTTGCGTAGTTTGGCTGCTCCAAAACAGTTGGGCCTTCGGAGGGCGATTCCTTCAGGCAGGCCAGTGACGTAAAGATCCTCTGGGTACATCTGGAACTTAGAGTACGGCACCTTGGAGGGTTCTGGGAGGCCCAGAGCTTCAGCTGAGGAGGAAAACAAAAGAGGTAAAGATGTGGACACAAGTGTTCTTTTTGTTTTCTGGAGCTCTAACTTGTCCTTCAATAATGTAAATATGTGTCGGGTCACCCTGCTTCTCTTATAGACTACATTGTAATGTGTTTTCTGTTTAATTCTTCATACTTTGCCCTCATGAATTATTAAAATGTCGACTAATTCATGGGGTCAAACTGGGCATGAAGAACAGGGGAGTCAGGGGGGCCTAACTCTTCTTAATACACTGAACTAACACTAAAGTTGTAATAATATTGTTTACACATTCCTCTTTTTCCTCTTATTTATACACATCAGTAATCACCTTTAATCAGGTACAATGATCACATACTGAGTCTCAGTTACACTTTATCTATCTACATTAAATCACACTGTCACAATCATTTCACGAGAAGAGTTAAAAATCTTTCGTTCCAGCTTTATGGGGAAAAAAATGTATAATGAACTCCCTCAAAACACGGTTAGTGGAAATTACAGAGATCTATTAACTACTGACAATATGTTATTTTTTTGCCTTTTCTTTCTTTCTTTTTTGTTGTTGTTATTTTCATCAAAATGGATCAATGCATAAAACTAGGTTAATACTTATGTATCATTTAATACATTTTTTATTGTCAGACATAAGAGAACAGTTCTAAAGCACTGAATCAACATAGTTTGTATCTATCATTCTATATTTAAATGAGAATATCAACAATAATAATGATAATAATAATAATTAAACAGTAGCCACAATGGAAGTAAATGAACACTTTCCACTAAAAGCTAATAGATTTTTAACAAAATGACATTATTGATTATTGACAGTATGTATATATACACGATATCATAAATTATATTAAGAAATGACAGAACAGATTATACACGAGACAGAGACAGAAAAATAAAGGTAGTCCCTCCTTCTATTTATACATAAACACAAAGATCATTTTAGTTATGCAATTGCGATGCCATATTTCAGTGGTCATGGTAAAAATACATGCCTGTTTGTCTGAACTGAAGAAGCGCCTACGTGCATGAATCACACATAAACAATAGCCTCATTTAATGTATGACGAGGACATAGAGGAACAGAAATGTTCAGCAAAATTAACATGTCAGTAATTTAGAAACCACCCACAATTTTGCAGGTCATCTGCAGCTAATTTCCTTCCGTTCCCTGTGATTTGCTCCACTGAATGAACTGATATTACTATGAACCAGGCTTACAAAGCTTGCCATCTTATTTGCTGTGCTCAGGTAAATGATATATATATATATACATGTAGATGACATTACAGCCACGCTGCGAGTCTTTTCTTGTGAGACTGAGTGCTTTGCTCCACTTCTGCAGGTAACTTACCGTACTTGATGCAGAAGAGGCTCTCCACTTGTCTCCTCAGTTGAAGAATCATTTCACCAATGTCCTCCACCAGACTCCCAGCTGAATGAATGAGAGCACAAACAACAAAGCCAAAGCAGCTGTTTTACACCCACAGCATCATGAGGTCATAATTACACGCAGACAGAGGGGTTGGACTGGCCTTTCAGGTTAGTGTGTGTCTTCCCACCTGTGAGCATCACTGCCTCTGTCTTTGCCAGATTTGATAAATTCTCCCTGGCCTACGCTGACCCGGTAACGACAAACTAACTGCACTGTGCATTAATCGTTGTAATAAATGATGTTGGAGAGCAGTGTGGTAGAAGTGCAGAAATTGGGGTGGAAATCAGTTAGAAATATTTTGTGTGTAAGAATCCAACCAAAAACTATTCAACTATAATATTATTTATGTCCTAGTGACTCTAAAAGGAATTGCAAATCAATCTTAAGGAGTTCATAAGAGACTAAAACACAAAGGTGCTATATCTAAATGAGTAATACTAAAGAGGTAATAATCACTTCTTTTCTTATTATCATTGCTCATATATTTGTGTCTGTTCTTGTTTTGTGGTTCATTATATCTTGCGTCAGTTGCACGTCTTATTATTGATTCACACATTAAAATTGTTGAACTGTAAATCACTCACTCTCGCATGTTTCATAGCCTTGAGTGACCTGTTTTTTATGTAAACCTTTAACAATAACTGCCACATTCACAACAATCCCTGGTAAAACAGCCTTTATATGTGCAGCTTTATATAACTAGGGCCATATGGAGCATCGGTTGTCATGTGTGGTTTTATTTTATCTCGCTGTGTATCTTTCAAAACACAGTACATCACACATGGCCCATGTAACGCTCCTTCATCTCAGATCCGTCTTTCTCTGTACCTTCAGAGGATCTTCTGATGCTCTGGTTGGCTGTGTTCGGTGACAGAGCTTCAGCTGCAAGAAACAAGAAAAACATAAGAAAGACAAGGACACACTGAACTGTTTTCAATCAACAAGCATGTGGTTTTTATAGGGGGAAGAGCTGAAAGATGAAACCCGGTATAAACATCTCATTTCATGGTCAGTGCAGATACTGTTAACTATTGTACAGCTGAAGATACTTTTTATTACAAAGCCTCAAGTGTTTACTATCTCTACACAGGTACATCTGACACAAAGAAAACTAATGCACCCTACTGACCTTGGGCTTGAACAGTTACCAAAGTTCATCTTCCATTCACACATAATACCAGATGGATGTGTATTTGTACATAGGGTGAGGATCAAGAACTGGCTCAAGGAGAGTACCGATTACAACAAGAGGTATAGAATCTGAGCTAATCAGTTGCATTGATTGGTGCCTACATTGCAAAACAATCCTTCCAAACTGTTATTTTGAGAGGAAAAACCTATGACATCAGTAAAATACTATTCCAAGTAAAGTCCTCTTTGTGGGATCATTTGTCTGTTTTTCATGTGAGACAATTACATGTGATAAACTAAATCTGTCTTTTACTCAAATATACTGATTATTCCCTTGATTCTGATGTAAACAGCAGGTTCACCACTTAAAGACAACTGCTGAAAGACTGCCATGTATGTCATCCATTTCATAATCTTTTGAGATGCAGATTTTTTATTTTTTTTTTTAAAGGATTTAAGTATGCTATTTCCATGAACAGTCATTCTTCATGGTGACACCAGGCCCCAAAACACTGTTACAACTTTCATTTATCACCATTAGCGCTGACATTGTCTTTCACTAGGGAATAGGCACAGCAGAAACAAAAAATGTCATTATCAATTCATATAGGACTAATATCATTATAAGAATATTTGATGAAATAGCGTCAAATTTTTTTCTTTACAAATTAGAGATACTGCAAATTCACATGGGATTAAGATCACAGACGGCCTCAGAAAAATACCAGAGGTCCATTTTACTCCTGTTAGAGTAAAGCTGAAGAGTGGAAACAGTAACAGTATGCTGAAACATCATGAGATTAAATATCTGAATTGCCATTTATTTTTTCATTTGTTAAAAGCTTTGTTCCACTGAAAATTGATTAGAAGTGAATAAGGGAATCGATAAAGAATTGGACCAGTACGTATAATCAGTAATGGCACTAGCATATAAGAAACTCTCATTAATTCCCATCCTTATTTGTGCAGCGGTACAGTTCAAAACCATGTCATAGCTTCATATGCTGAGACGTTCTTAAAGGCCTTTTCAATAAATGTATAAATACATTCTCTGAGCTGTTTCTGAATAATGTAATTATTCATTTTGCAAAAGAAAAACAAAATGGCTTTCAATCTGAAACCTTCTCCCCACATAACTTAGCATTCACATGACACTGCAAAATACCAACATATTATCACACTGTACTTCAACCGCCTTTCATCTGAAATACTGCATCTTTATTGTTAGTATCATTATTTTTTAATCCCAAATGTGAGGTAGCCTTCTCTTTTATTACTAAACCATATTGATCAACCCCAACAGAATATAATTAACACTGTAAGTGTAAATGAAGCTTGATGTGACATTAGCTGCACTTACCTCCATGTTCTTTCCTTTAGTGGTCATTTGTGAAAGAAAAGAAAACTTCAACAAAGAACAAGAAAATCAATAAAATAAAACAAAATGCCAAGAGCACACTGAGCGGACCGTCTATTCTCTTTAGAATCGGATTCAAGCATTGAATAAAGGCCTCTTTTATCATTTCATTTCATTCATGAAAAACAAATAGCCTTACCAGTGCACAGTCTTTTGTTTGTTAGAAGAGAATTAGATGCAACAGGTCATTTCATCCTAATTCATATCAGCCCTCTAGTTTATGTCATGCTTTCTCTTAGACAAAAATTCATGTGAAAACTTCAATTAAATTCACAGGACCTTGAAAAATCCTAACGCTCCTGAAGAAGGAGTAATATAAAACCTTTAAAATTTTTATATACAGGCAATAAATATTAATAGTTTCCCATAAAAAAGGCTTCAAGGAAATTAAGATAATCTCTCTTGGGAGTTAAAATGTTGTAAAAAAAAAAAAAAAGTAGATTTTTTTCAGCACACTGGCAGTCAGTTTCTTGTGTACACAGTATTCAATAGTAAAATTTGATTTCAGTAACAACTACTCAAATGGTAAAATATGATCCTTAGGCTTTCCTGGATGCTCAGCGCAAGTTTAAACTCAATCCAGCAGAAAATAAGCAGTTGGTAAGGCTTAGAACACAAATACAAATGATGAAATCTGGCTTAAAAATGCACAACCAAAAGGTATTTGGAGTTGAGCACAAGGCTGTTGGAAGGTCCTGTGAACTTAAAAACCCATCACATGAAAGGGGAAAAGTTCAAAATTCTGGGTGAGTTGGCATGGATCGACCGAACTGCGTGTCTGCGAGCAGATTGTGGGTAATTACACACGTAACAGCGCAGAACTTTTTTACTTTCTGTGTTTAGTTTGCCCAGAAGTAAAGCACAGACTTTTCGCTTGCAGCCCAGTATAACAGTAATGACTGACAATCTGTTTGTGGTGCTCACAACACTGAAAACGTCACACTTCAAACATGCATGAGCGTTGTCGGCACTTTACATCGGAACTGCATAAAACATAGTGCCTGTGAAAAACTGGTGATTTCTGCAGCTTATCAACAGTCACGCAGGCATTTTATGAAATTTTTTTAAACACCAGCAACATGGAACAAAATTCACAAAGCTTAAGAGTGCTTCGTTTGATTTTTATTTTACCTCAAGGGTAATTTAAATGTTTTAATTTCACCATATTTTTCTTGTAGCTAGCCTTATATTTTAATTGCTTTAATTATTCTTAATGGCGTCTTATTGTTTTGTTGCTCTGAACTGCCTTCTGTTGTTTTTATTACTGTTTTATCAAAGTTCTTATTGTAATTCCTTTGAATGGTCTTTAGGTTTTATTGTTAACCGAATTACCATTTTATTGTTTTTATCACCACTGTTTCTTGGCTATACTGCAAATGAGGCCTCTACCTCAATATATTCTGAGATTAAGTAAAGGTTTAGTTTATTAGGAGGCCCATTAGCAGGTATTCTTTCTGAGCTCCACAAAAAAACTTAACATTGTGACAGTGAAGCATCAAAACTATATCACATTCCTAACAAAACTAACAAAAACCCCCAACATCTTTTAATACCTTAACCTCTTAACATAAACATCAATCAATTTAACACTTTAACCTTAAAATCATTTAAAAAAATACTAACGTTGGATGAATTTATTAAATGTATTCAGTGTAAACCTTTGGCTGCAGGCACCACATTCAGACTTCATTTGCCTCTAGTGAAGTACAGTAGTGTGAGAATCTCCAAATCCTGGGTAATAAAACCAGAGCCAGAAGGAAAAAGGGGCAAATACTTTGGGCAAACAGACTTAGTCACTGCTGTTTTATTAGAAAGTAATAAATGAGGCCAGTAAAGTTATAAAGAGAATGCAGTCGGCTCAGCTGTTCTTGGTAACCTTATTCTAAATCTAAGGTTTAACTTTAGTCTACTGACAGTTCTGTGTTAGGTGGGGCTAGGATTAGGGTTTTACTGGGATTTTGGAGGAGGAGATTCTAAAATAAAAGTAACAAACTGTCATCATTCTGGGCAGCAGGACTGGGGGACAGAAATCTGGGGATCTGCAAATAGTATGCACCATGAATCGGATGAAAATTTGGAATGTGTAAAGATTCATTTGATTAAAGAAGGAACACAGCACTATCAGGTAAATTCAGGGTGTCAACAGGTTCCAATACAAGATCATTTTAAACAAATGTACAAATTTTGGAAAAATCATCTTTTTCTTCCTCACGTATTGCAGCTAAATATAAGAAGCATGTGCAGTTTATTGTCCTGTGCAGAGGTAGGTTTTAATCTACATTTTACCCACAGGTTAGTACATGTAGGACAATTATCACAATGAGCTTTTAGATCCGTTCAGTGATTTTTGTTCGTTTTCTCAATTGTTTTGTCCTTCAGAGGATCATGGTGATGTTGGCACCGTGGATGTGTTGCCATGTTCATGCTACTGTTGTGACGTACATTCATATATATTTTTAGTTTTGGTTTTCTGGGTTTATTTAGTTCACAAAACAGCTAAAATATACTATGTTTTTTTAATTAATTTTGCTGTATTAATATTGTATTGTTATTGTGGTATATTTTATCATGATTTTTTTTTTTTTACAACCGTTTTGAATATTTTTCTTTTGAGTTTCTAAAAACATGTTGGTAGGTACTTGTCATGTACTGAAGTAAAACACTGTTTAAAATCATACATAACCATCTGGATTTTTATGCATTAGCTCATTATTTTTTATAGCTAGAAACCCAAATCAATTGTATGTCTCTTTAGAACAAAATGTGCACAAATTTAGGTTATGCTCTGAACTGCCATAATATTTTACTGGCTTTTCCAGTGTTCACATGTTAAATTAAAGGTATTTTACTGGAATGTCTGACTATCAATATCAGATAAAGTCCATAAAATGTTAG
>JAPTYQ010000007.1:9016455-9030391 GCA_029814465.1 Ostorhinchus cyanosoma | reverse complement strand
CACCCATCCATCCATCCATCCATCCATCCATCCATCCATCCATCCATCCATCCGTCTTCCGCTTATCTGGGGCTGGGTCGTGGAGGCAACAGTCTAAGCAGGAATGCCCAGACTTCCCTCCCCCCAGACACCTCCTCTAGCTCCTCTGGGGGGATCCTGAGGCACTCCTGGAGACATAGTCTCTCCAGTGTGTCCTAGCTCTTCCCTGACGTCTCTTCCCAGGGGGCCATGCCTGGAGCAGTTCCGCAGGGAGGCGTCCAGGAGGCATCCAAAACAGATGCCCGAGCCACCTCAGCTGTCCCCTCTCCATGTGGAGGAGCAGTGGCTCTACTCCGAGCTCCTCCCTAGTGACTGAGCTCACCTGATTTTTTAAATGTTTGTTAATTTATATTTTTTATTTATGTTTTTTGACTAAATAAAAATGCTTATTAGAAAAATTCTTGTGTATCCTCAGGCCTTCCAGCATAGTCCCTCAAATGGATATAAAAGGTTTTCATGTGGTCATTTTATCCTTGTAAACATTTGTGTGAAGTCCTGGGTCTCCCTCTGTCGTGCCTTTGTAGTCCTGCAAATGGAAGCATCCAGGGGGCATCCTTATCAGGTGCCTGAACACACCTCAACCGGCCAAACCAGGATTTACTACAGCTGTAGTGAGAGGATTATAACCCCCAGCTGGTCTGGGATCCCCTGGATAGAGCTGCAGGCTGGGGACTGGCATAGTCCTCCAAAACCATGTTTGCAAATGAAACCTAGTTTAATGGAAATGTATAAAAGTAACGTTAACTTCATAATGCAATTAATTTGGAAGAAATCTCAAAACTGTTTTTTAAAGACATTTTAGACCTAAAACTCAGGTTACTGGCTTTTAGAGATTTTAAAAATCTGCAGAAACTCTTTTACTCTATGAACACTTGAGTTATGAGAAAAAAAATGCTTTGTGAGGTCACGGTGGCTTTGAGTCGCAGTGAATATATATGTGCCAAATTTCAAGAAATTCCCTCAAGACGGTTCTGAGATGTTCAAGTGAATGGGACAGATGGTCGGACGGACAACCTGGAAAAATAATGCCTCTGGCCGTGGCTGTCACTGAGGCATAAAAATGTCAACATAAAGTGGTGCTAAATCAAAATAGAGTGAAGGACTGTTAACAGAAATGACACTAGAAATAACCTCATCACAGCTGGTAGCAATGAAATACTCAGTTCTGTGACGCCCAAAAGCTCTTTAGCATTCTGAGTACAGTATCTGTTGTTTATCGAACCTACATTATGAGTAATATTGTTTGGATACACAGAGCAATTTGGTGGTATGACGTGCTCTCATATTTCCACGTTATAAATAAAGTCTACAGGGTAATCCTAAATATCTATGTAGGCTGAGCGCTGACCTGCTGCTGTGAGGATTGCTGACCAGCTCGGAGGTGGTGGGTGGGATGCTCAGATTGTCAGGGAAGCTGTCTTCAGGCGTGCAGCCCAGGTCAAGCTTGCCCTCCTCCCTTGCAATCTTGCCAGCAGCTATAACAAACAAGACAGAAAGGATAAACAAATGCTGCATCCCATTAGCAGAGAACATCTGCGGGGTGTAAATATATAAATAAAGACTTGACAGAGCCATTTTCTGTTAGCCCGTTACTGTAATTAATGGTAAAGATTTTGACAAATAGCAAGAGGCTAAATGTCTGGCAGAAGCTCCACACAAAGCGAACATGGAATCCTTCCAAAATAATTACATTTTACCCAAAGTTCCCTTTGAAAAGATGGTGATCATTTTTCATGGTAATAAATACGCAGACCACTTGTGCTGGCACAAATTAGATTTTGTGACTTTTTTCTTAAAGTCTACATTTGTGCACAATGATCAGCTGACCAAACAATCATTATTTCAACACTCAGTTGCCAGTTTGTTAGGTCCACCTACTTAAAAGGAGTGCCATTTAATCGAACCGCCGCACCCTGCAATAAATCCCTCCACCATGACAGTCATAGCGCTTAGTTTTAGTTGGCACATTTTCAGAGCCCCTATACACTGTTACACAACAGTATTCATTACATGTCACCAGTATTGCAAAGAAAGGACTTTCATTGAATTAAACCATTCTTCAGTAGTTTGCAAGTAGTTCAGGTACATGTATTCATATTTTCATAGAAGAACTAGTGGTTAAAGAGGTTAAACGAAAACAAAAACAATGCATTTAGCTTTTATCACTTTGTCTCTTTCTTTGATTCTTTGTGTTGTTTCTTAGTGGTTCTCATCCCATTTGGTTACTTTCTGACACTCTAGTCAAAGGCCTCGTGGCGTTAGTTTTCCACATCATCAACTCCTCATCAATTTACTTCTTGCAAATTTTTTTGTATGTAACTACTGAAACTACAGAAATGTTGGGCTACTATCACTCACTTGACATTTCATATGCAAAAGACATTGCTCCTTATTATTAATAGCGTAAACACACTGAGGCAGCAGCAGACCAGCACATTCTGTGTCCTCTATTACTATTTATGTAAGAGGAATCTTGACCATGAAGAGAGTGAGAATCATGGCTTTAATCCTCTGTTGTAAAAGGGTTTTCTGAAAACAGGGTAGATCAGTGAAAATATTTTAATATAGCATAGATTTCAATGGATATAGATTTTTTTTTTTTTAAGTGTGGCCTAACTATGTTGACCCGTACACAGTTTTCTAGTACAGTGTTTCCCAACCTTTTTGAGCCACGTCACACAAAAATCACAAGGCAACAAAAATGTAACAAACAGTATATTTACTGAATTGTCATGTAAATTTCTCTGTGTGAAACCTGGGCCTGTTTAGTTGAACACAAACCTGATATTCTTGAAGGAATTGAAGAAAGAACAGGTTTGGAAAGGGAAAGCTGAGTGGGGTGTGTCAGTGATCCGTATAATAGAGGCATATACCCCTCACCCCAACCCGACCCGCGGGTCCGCGCGTCACTTGTGAGAGTAGCTTTATCAACAGAATGTAACTGGTACCGGTTCGCTTTCATTTTCACTTTGGAAAGGGAAACTGTTGCCGTACAGCAGATCATTGGCACGTACAGTCATACATATCTATATCACGCCGCTCGCTTAGAGTACCAATCAGGTGAAATTGGATCATCTTCCACAGCACATAAGTGTGCTGTGGCACAGTGGTTAGGAAACACTGTTCTAGTTTGCTATGTACTGTACATTATGAGTGCTTCATACAACCCTACTTTGAAAACTCTAAACTAACCCTTTAATCCTTACTAATGGGAACAAACATAAACTGATCAGATTTTATGTCTGAAAGTACCAGAATTAACACATCCCTGTATCACAAAGTGGAGAGAAGTCAGCATTGTTTTACTAATGAGAAAAAAATCCCCACGCAGATGCATGAAACAGTGATATTAAAATATAAATTAAATGAATCACAGTCTTACCAGTGAAAATCCTTTCATCAAACATGCTGGAAGGGAAAAGAAGAAAACAGGTCATTAGTTGCCGAGTTCAAAGAAAGGTTTAGTTCTGAATGCCAATTAAAGGAAAAGCATGATGTAAAAACTGTACATGTCAAGGAACACATCATTACCAGCTCTTAGGCATATTAACTGCTCTGTAAACAATCTGTCTCCATCACACAGACATATAATCAAGTTGTTTGTTTGATATGGATGAATCCTTGTGACTAAAAATAACTGAATGGATATAAACTTCTGAAATGCTTTGTCTTGCTTCTGGCACATGCTACGGTTCTGTCCTCTGAGACATTTCTCTCCTGCTTAAAATGAAACTTAAGGGATAAGAGATAAGGTACAAGTATTTTGTATATTAAGGCGCAATTATATTATTTATTCCTGCTTAATTTACACTTATTTGCAACATAAATTGACCTGCTGAACAGAGCTGTGGTTCTGGGTCCTGCCTATCTGTTACATCAAAAGTTCAGAGCAAGTACAATATATCTTTAACTATTAACAACACAGGCCTCTTTCATGTTTTGAGCGATCATTAACCATTTTTAATTAAACCAGCCAAAGATGTATCATTCCTGAAGCAACAGTGCTAGCATGACTCACACATACACTAGTCAGGGTTCATACATATTTTTCAAGGTCAAATTCAAGTTCTTTTCAAGCACTTTTAAGGATAATTTTCAAAAAATTTCCAGCACAGCACCTTATCACTGGGGTAAAATACATATCTACAAGAATACATAGACTCTTTTTTTCACTTTTTATCACATTGATATATATTTTATTATGCTATAAACATCTAAAATGATGTGTCATAATACCAAAAAGTTTAGAAATTAAAAGAGAACACAAAGTTTAATCCAAAATAAGGGAAGCCACATGGCGTTCTGCGGACACACTGAAATTCAAGCACTCTTCAGACCTTGAAAACACAACGTTCAAAGTCAAGAATTTTTAAGGATTTCAAGTATCTGTACGAATGAGTAGGGAAAAAAAGTTTTCAGTCTTTAAATTTTACACAATCTAAAATATTACCGTGAAATATTTGCAAAAAACTGTTTTGTGTTTCAAAGAGTGTGGCTGCATCAGACCGACACAAAGAAATGCAAATTGTTTTCTTTGTTTATTGTGAACAAGAAAAAAAGGAGCTAAATTAAATTCTTAACCGTGTCAACATGTCATGTCCTGGATATGTTTCACTATCTTGTTGAAACATCTAGTTTTGACCTTGATGGTGAGGGAAATGAAAAATACTGACAATACTTCATACTTAATACAGAGTTCAATTAGTTCAAGAATGATTCCTGATGCAATATATTACAAAATGCACAAGGCGTTCAAAAACTTCCACCACTGTACAACTACATCAACAGTTCTCAGGCCTGTTTCTATTCTAGTGCAATGTAGAAACGAGTATTGTTGAGATTTTAATCATACCAATACTCCTACTGCATATTGTTCTGGTACTTAAATTATACTATGTATTGGTTCTTGTTATTAGTTTCAGTTTTTGTTCATATTAAGAACAACATTTACGTTTCAATACAGGATAGTATTTTGGCTTCAATGGGAAAAATTCAGCACAATGTAGTTCAACTGGACTGAGAGGAAAAAAGATTCTGGGTGCCCATTGGTTTTTTCAGATGAAAAAGAGCTGTTGCCTTATCTCACTGTAATGAATTGTAGATCCTTGCTAAACACCATAAACATCCTGTAAGAGCTTCTGTTAATAAAAAAGTAATGTTTAAAATATAAAAAGAAAAACAGCTGCTAAGATTCTGTCAAATACACGTCACCTGCTCTGCTCAGAAACCTGGTGCAGAGGCTGAAGTTGAACAAGGATTTTGTGATGACTTAAGTTTAGAACAATGTATTTACTAAAAAAGGGTCACTCTTCTAAGTTAACATTTTACATGTTCTAATATTGTGCAGGTGTTCATTTTCCGGCCACAGTGCAATTGTGTTTTGACCATTTATTTCACACTATGAACCTCCACTAGTCTTGTGAATGTTCACTGTCTTTCGTCTGATGAAGATGACATTGAAAAACAGCATCAGTTGCAATTCCTGAACACATTTTTAAAAAATATTTTATGAAAATCACTGGCAATGACCGGCTTTCCAGACATAAGACAGAATCTTTACCCACCACACACTACTTGATTTGATCTGTGAATGGAAACTCATCTTGACTGGAACAGACCAGTTCTGTCAAACTGGGCCTGATCAGTCATCTCATCCAAATCCTATTTAGAGCTGCTTTGAGAGTCATTAACTGTGTTCCTGGAGTAAGGCATTCTAATTTGTATTTTAACATTGAGTGCTGATTTATTTGCTTGATATTAAACTGAAATGTTATACATCTCATACTATTTAGGTATAAGACCAGGCCGGGCTAGAGTATTAAATGGGAGCAACACTTATGATTCAGGGGAAACAGCCAACCTTAAAGTTTGTATTAAAATTAATGATCAGTGTTAAAATGCAGGAAACATCTAAACCCCAAATCAAAGTGCTTTAAAAAAGCACACTGTACACAAAAGCAGATCACCAGGGCCTGCATCTGGATCATTTCTCAATGACAATGGGAATGTGCTGTAATATTAAATTAAACACATTTCCTAATTGTATTAAACTAATGAGCTGCCTGCAGGATTCGCTAAAAGATGTTCTATCTCAAACAAGGCATGGTGGCTCATTTAAATTAGCTTACACAAATGGATGGAAGAGCAGCCGTTAGCGCAATATGCTGGCAAGGCAGAGTCATTTGGGACTTGAATGGAAATGGTTTTAACAGTCAGAGGGACAGTGTGCAGAAGAAGAGGCATTCAGCCGACAGATGGTATGGGCTGGCATGGATGGATCTTATCTTATCAGAAGTATATTTCAGGCACCAACTGAGCATTACTGTTTTGGTAGAATGAAGCTTGATGATAAACATATGAAAAAAAGGGGGTAAATGGGTAAATGATGATGGGCGCACACTGATTTAATTAGACAACACTGCCTCTGCTTCCAATATATTCTCCAAATGCATTTAGGTAAAGAACCTACAGCGTGGGACTGGGGCTAGACCATCTGACAATCTTAATTTCTCATAAGATCTGCTTTTAGCATGAATCGATGCAACCTGTGATTAAATAAACAAATAACAGTGCTGTCCAAACTTTTTTAATCTACTAATATTTATTTTAACTTAACTGAGTACCAATATGATTACAGTATTTTACAGAGAGCCTGCATTATTTCTTGTCTGTAGCATTAATATTAAAAGGCTATAGAGTATTTGAGTTAATTTACCCTTTTCATGTTAACCGTTAAAGACCCACAACTATTTTTGAGGTGATGACCAGATTTTTCTCTACAGCGAAGCTTTAAAGGAGTGAGATTATGCTTTTTTAAATGGAATTATACATTTTAAGACACCAGAAGGATCGTTTTGAGCGCTGGCCCTTTAAATGCAAACAAGCCCCTTCACACCCCACCCCCACCATGCTGCTCTGTCCCGTTCAGCCACTTGTGTTGGTTAATACATTCAACCACTGAACATTTTAGGTAATTGACTTGAAGTTTGGATATATTTTACAACCACTGCTGTTGATAAACAATTTTGTCCTACTCTGAGAAATGTACGGCAGGAGTCTCTACCTTATGTGCAAACGTTGTGACGTAATTAGTTATAGACGTAACAAATTAAGCAGGAATTAAAACTGGTTGTAGAAATCGTCTTGATTTTTGCCAAAATGAATATAAAGATAGCTTTGCAGCACCTGGAGGGTTCAAATTCAAACAGTTTGGGTCCAAATACACAAATAATTGAACCAAAGATTAATAAAAGTGGGTTTAGCAAAATATGACCCCTTTAACTTATTTATTTCCATTTGGTCTATTATTTTTTTTTACATTACTTTTTGATATCTAATTCACTGCTGATGTAAACATTTATAAGGGATCAAAGTTACTTCAAAGGCTATTATATCTTAAAAGAAAAAACTGAAGAAAGAGTGACTTTTCAAATAAAATACATCATTAACTGAATGCAGTACCAAGCCATTCATCAAACTACATGAGTTTTATTTAACTGAATTTAATCAATGTTTTAGTACATGGCAATATTTTCATGTTAACTATGGAGTCTAATGGGTCCTATCTGATAAGCTGATAAACTGCATTATACCAAAATTATTTCAATGTATTGATAGAATTATTAGTTCATGACTTATTAAACACTTTAAATAAGTAGATGCTTTTGGTTGCCAGGGGCTGTGTCGGTCCTTGAGGGTTTAAGGTTTAACATGTTGCTTTCATGCCAATGACAAAAGGATGGATTTAAACTGAAGAAATAACTCAGTGAATGACTCTGGCTCCAGAACTTGGATGTACTGTGACCCTCTTTACACAGAGGCTTTATTGAAGCAATAGAGCAAACACAATGTTAGAGATCTTTAATGTGACTATGAGAAATATTAAAAAATTCTCTTCCATTATGAAATTGGTGAGACAATAACTATGGCGGCCTTTGTGGCAGAGTTTCTACCAGATATTGTTTAAACTAGAGATGTAACAATATGAACATTTCATATCACGGTTATTGTGACCAAAATTATCACAGTTATCATTATTATCGCAGTATTGTTGAAATGTGCTCAAAATGTTCAAGAAGTACTTATACACACACTGCAATAATTTAACCAAGCTGTATTTTGAAATAAACAAATACAATAACATGCACAATGTACTTTCTGTTGGCAGAAACATTAAAATATTAACATGTAAACATCAAACATACAAATGTGCATTAAAAATGGCATCTTATGGCCATAAGAGATATCTGCACTAGGGATGGGAATTGATAGGATTTCATCCATGTCAGTGCCATTGTCCATTCTGCTTACCAATCCAATACCTGATCAATTCTCCCACTGATTCCTGAGTAGTGGTTTGAGTGGGAAAAAAGTAGTTGGACAGGTCATTGTGGAGCTTGTTTGACCATTTTCCATATCAAATCATTCACAGTGTCACAATGAGAAAGAGAGAGAGAGAGAGATGTATGGGATGGAGGTGTGCTCCCACTGGGTCCGTGCACTCGGACTGGGCGGTTCGGGTCCGTGGGTCCATACACTCGGACTGGATGGGCCAAGTCGGTGCACTCATACCCAGTCCATACGGGAGCCGCAATCCCTGGTTCTCTGGAGCGGTTGCCTTCAGCCATGTTTTCACATGCCAAACATTGCAAACAGCGCATCTATGCCTGGAGAGCCGCAGCTTCTCAGGAAATGATCAGTATTACCATGAGTTTTCAAAGTGTGGTAATCACACACGGTTTTCATGATAATTAGAATTTAAACGGTAATACTAACCATCACGGGTCGTTTATCGTTATACCGGTAATTATTACATCTCTAGTTTAAACACAGCGATAATGTTAGAATACAGAGTTTCTAGTTAAAACAAACAAAACTAAAAACTAAAACTATCCATCCAGACCCTAAGCCTTCAGAAACAATGTAGGATAACCTTGTTATAGTTTGGTTGTAATAGCATAGGTTCTAATGATTCAGAAAATGGACTGTAATTCTACCTGAGAAAAATGTCATGTGATCTTTTGACCAGATCATCCAGCCTTACACTCTAATACTATTTTAACAGCAAATTAGCTATCTTCATTTGACTATAGATTATAAACTACATACCGTTTGACTATGAAGCGAATTCCGTGGCGCTCGTCCAGGATGCGTTTGAGCTTAGGAACTCCGTAGGTGCAGGGTCTCTTGAAGGGGATCTGGTCGGGGATGCCGATGATTTCCACGGCTCCAGGGTCACACGCTATCTTGCGGTAGGGAACAGGCACCATGTGATCCAGACCCAGAGCCTCAGCTGGAGACATAAACAGAGAAAAATGTAACGTAATGTACAAGTGTGTTTAATTTACTCAAACACAAAAAGTGGTTTGCAAAAGAATCATAGTGAACAAGTCAGCATAATTCCAACCAAATGAAAAACTGGACTTCAGGAGACTTTAGCAAGCGGTGTTATGGTTATCTGTTAGACATGGTGGTTATTGTTAGAAGTCAATGAAATAACTGTTAAAATACTCCACTTGAAGTTAAAGATGTGCATTTAAAACTTTGCTAAATGAAATTTAAGGCTGAATCCCAATTCACCCCTTACCCCTACCCCTCCGTTTTATGCGTACATGTGAAGGGGTAGTGTTGTCCTGATTCTTGATTAGACGGAGGGGAAGAGTTAAGGCAGAGGGCTTTATAGCCCTCGAAACAGAGATTTTCCAGGACCACACCATGAATGGAGGAGTAGGAGAAATCTCCCATAATTCTGTTCGAATCATTGGCAAAATGGAGGTAAACACAGCAAAAAAGTGCAGCAGTGTGATGAAAGAAAGACACAAATGTACATATTTTCTTTGTAAACAACGTAATCATTTGATCGACCGTTTACTGCTGTTTCAATGTGTTATGGATGGCGTTTCTGTGGTTTACAGTTGATAGCCGTAAAAAAACTACCAAAAGCCATGGAACAGAGATGCTTACAGCCGCTCACAGCATGGGAATATTTTCGGAAACAAAGTTTTCACATCTGTTAATAGCAGCATATATGACTGCAACAGGTCTCAAAGGATTGTTCCATTTCACAGGGGAATGTTTCAACCCATACCCCTTGCAGCTCCGTTTCAAGGGGTAGTGCCAAGGGCAAGGGCCAATGGGTAGGAGTAAGGGGGAGGGCTAAGGGATGAATTAGGATTGGGCCTAAGCATTATCATTGGAGTATTTTCAGTTTATTGAGCTACCCTAAATTTATCCAAACATCAAAATCACATTTTGGCATTTGTGATTTTCACTGCTTAGGAGGGAGATGATAAACTACTCTGTTCATTCTGTTGTCAGACACATGTAGTGAAGTAAAAAAGTATAAAAGAGTGGAAGTATACAGTTGTATAAATGGAAATACTTGAATGAACTATACTTGGAATTTGCACATAATTATATAAAAGACCAAAACTACTTTAGATACTTAGTATATTACGTCACCGAGGACTGTAACCAGTGGTTCTTTGTGATGTAAACATTGTTTTAGTGTGCTTCATTGCATCTGGATAAGTTTCAAGACAAAGCAAATATTTAAAGACATGAACTTGTAATGAGGTGTATTATGTTCTGGCTTAGATGTTTTTATAAATTCACAGCTTACAGTGGAAAAGATAATGAAAACAAAGCACTGACCCCAATCTATCACCATCCATAGACATGCAAGTCTACACGAATAATTAGATTCTGCTTTACATTTGAGTCTATATAATATATTTCCTCACCGTATCTGCTGTTGAACAAGATCTGAACACACTCTCTCAACGTGTTTATGTCTTCAGTTTCCCGAATGAAAGAGTCCCATTTTTCTGTGAGAAAAGAAAAAAGAGAATCATTTCCTGTCAGAACTTCATGGCCCTTTTTCTTTTCTTGTTGTTTACTGGAGCTCAAACATTCAAATGAGCTTGGTTTTATTGTGTTAAAGGTCTGGAATTAATCTTCTCCATCTACTTCATGTCAAATTGGGAAAAGTGCAATCGTCTTATTGGATTACTATTGAGACCTCAGTAGCTTAGCCCTTAATGGTGAAGTGTTAGTATAGTTTAGCCTTGGTCTAGTCAATAATGCTTGGCTACTGCATGAACCTGGAAACCCAAGGAGTAATAAAGCAGAGAAAGTGAAGCAAAATGTTCAGAATGTTGCCCTTGGACAATATGAGTAATTTTTTTTTTTATTCTTAAATACAACAAAGCTACTGTTTAAAGACCTGCGTAACAATGTGTTGAAAATACCTTTAAAAACCCCAGTTTCTAAAAATAACAGCTGTTTTAAATATGTCTAAATCAAATACATCACATACTGTACACCTTTTTATTATGCGTTTAAAATGATGCAACAGAGTCACTGAAGCGCACCTGATTTTTCATGGACTATGGAGAAGAGTAGCCTCTTGGAGATGTGGATGCCAGGAGGGCTCTGACCCTGCTCTCCTGGTAACCTGGATGCTTCATCTAAAAACAGCAAAAACAGTGATACACAATTATAATTAGTGCAAGTCACTTTCATTTCAGTAAGAACATTTTTGCTCCATACCCAGGGTATCTGCGGGTTTGTGGAAGCTGAATGGATGACTTTTAAAACCATTTTTTAAGGTGTCTTTGATCAATTTTAAGACGTGCGTTCACAAAAATAGTGAAACAACATTCTTCATAGTTATTAGCTCTAACTAGTCTTAACCATGTTTCAATCCAGGTAACGCTACATTTACATTTCGAATGTTTCTACTACTGACATTAAAGCTGCTAAAGCTCATACCTGAACCCCTCCATCCATGAATATTTGTTGGTGGTTCCGCTTCTTCTCTTCTCCATTATGTTAAAATGCTAAACATATATTATAAATTCTTTACAAATGTTTCCAAGTAAATATAATAATATCATACATTATGTCAGTGGATTTTTTTCCAGTCAGGCTTAAGGGTTACTTACCAATTTTAAGAATAGTTAAGCCCTTAATGTAGAACAATTAATTATATGACATTTTAAGGATCCACAGACACCCTGATATCAGAGGTTGACCGACATATTTAAAAAAAAAAAAAATTCAGAGCCAGTACTGATTATTAGTAATAAAGAAAGTTGATAACTGCTATTCTGAGAAGATATACTTTTGAGGTGAAAACAACACAAAACAGCACTGAAAAGCCTTTACAATCAACAAGGAAGATAACTGCTGCAGCCTTTGAAATGTCCTACATAAGTGATTCAACTGGCTGAAATGCACGATAAAGAACCAAACTCTTGTGTCAAGGTCTTTTCTGCAGTTTCAAAGGACAGTATCTAGTGTAGAAATTCAGACACAAGTGTTTGCACTCGACTTCTGCTGGCAGCTTGTCAAATCATTTCTTTAGAGATACATGCACAACTGAAACAAAGTAATGCTCTGGGTGAAACAAAAAGTGGTGCAATGCTTGAAAGCTCGCTGCAAAAGTGACACATTTTATAGGTAGGAGTGAGCAATCCGACCAGAAGATCACATCAAGGTTTTTAATCAAAATCAACAATAGGAATGGGTATTTTTCTCAATTTTAGATCTATTATAGAGTACAGATGAGAAAAAGTTAATGGGTGTCTCTTATTGTAGAATTGAAATATATTATTAAAATTAATTCTTGATTGTATTTGATCAATATCTGTATTCTCTAGTCTTTTATTTCTCTATTACAGGCCATTGCTATAAAGAGATTCAACAAAAAAAATCTAAAGGACTACTTTATTTAGAAGAAGCAATTAAATAGTTTACAAATCAATCAATTTATATTTTTTGTTGAATTATTGATTTCTTTCCTGAATGGCTGTTGCATGAAGTGCCATGATTGTGACGTAAGCCTCTGCAGGATAAACATAAAAAGTCCTGCATCAATCTGGCAGGGTTTATGTTGGAATAATGATGAAGTGGTTTTATCCATTATACATTACTTTTAAATTTAAAGATTTGCTGCTTCTAAATTAGTATTTGTGGGTAAACTGTACTGCACTGTATATATATGATTTATTTAACCTGATCTGGCCAATATAGGAGCATACATAAATTACACTCTCCAGTTGTATTGCTTCCATCTGTGTGGTGGCAGACTTTACCATTGTTTATACAGTCCTTGGTGGACATGTTCTTGTCTCCTCCTGTGGCCCAGTTGCCCATCCTGTCCTTGCTCATGTTGAGGAGTGACATGGGTTTGAAGTCCAGCTTGCCGTCTGGATGGGGTTTGGATGACATGGGCATGCCGTACAGGAAGTTGGACAGGACAGAGTTGCTGGACGTGGCTTGACTTGATGGTGTGGCGACCTGGGCAGTGGTCTTCCCTTGGCTGTGGCTGCTTGGCGTCATGGTGGCGGTGGAGGAGTTGTGATTGACATCTGTGCTGGATTTGGTTTCCCGAGGCACATCGTCTGCTGGCCTGCACACAGAGACAAAATCTCAAGACATAAGCACAGTCTGCAAATCCTGCTAAGTCTTTTCCAGATGTACCAAGGAGAGATAAGCACCCCCTCTAAAGCATTAAGGTAAAAGAATTTCACAACCCCAGAATTTAAAACAACAGTGTCCGAGATGGAGGCCAGAAAAGGCATGCTTTTCAAGTGTTTCAAGGTGCCACAAAGTCCACATATTTGCCCAAACACATCACAGGAATCTGTAATAATTCAATAACAAGCTAGGAGAAGGACACTGAGGGTAAAAAGTCTCCAGTTCCCTGATTATTAAATATTTTTGTCCAATGCATAGTAAATTAAATATTGTCCATTAAAACATTTTTAATGAATGTGCTTTTAATAAGCTATGCATTTAGTTAAAAGTTTATAGGACACTCAAGACACACACACACACACACACACACACACACACACACACACACACACAAACACACACACACACACACACA
>JAPTYQ010000007.1:8992228-9012476 GCA_029814465.1 Ostorhinchus cyanosoma | reverse complement strand
ATATTTTTTAAGGTTTTGAGATAAATCTTAATTTTTATACTTCCTGTAATAAGAACAATGGTCTATTAGAAGTCTGATTTCTAAAAATAAAGGGATTTTATTAATTTCTATCACTTCAATAGAATCATGTTATTTTCAGTCCTTTGTTTTTCTAAAGTGTTATATGTGTGTTCATGTCTCAGCCAAACTTTGTATACTTTGCACTATAATTCAAGTACTGTATGAGAAGCCAAGGGTCAATGACAATGTTTCAGATAAATCTAATTTGAGAAGATATTTAGGGTTTCTTTTAACTTAATTTGAAACTATAAAAGGAGGTTTTTGAGTTTGTATTAAGGGTGTAATGCTCTAACCTCAACAGGACATATGGGAGTGGAACAACAAAATGAGGCTTTGTACTGAAACATGACCAATTATACTTATCAAACAGAGAGAATTAAAAATAAAAGCCCTCCACTAACACAAAATACAACCTTGTTACATTCTGCAGCTGAGCTAGATAAAGGCCCAGTTACTATTTGGAGAAATATGGTGCGTGGAAACAGTAGCTCAATTAAAATTCTACTAATCCATTTTAGTTGAAGGCCAAAAACCTGAAAACATAAACAACATTTCTTTACCAAACACAGCAAGGAAAGGTTTGTGCTCCCTGCAAGGGCTGGGAAACTCATTTGAACTTGTGTACAGCGGCTGATAAAAATTAAACTGTGTAATGGGAGGTCATAACTCTCAAAAATGGTGTTATTAGTAGGGAAACATTGGGGAGACTGAGAATATTATTTGCTGGATTAACTCGATGCTCAAGTTCAAAACCAGGAGCAACTGCTCATGTAATGACACTGATTCCTAAAATAGGGCTCAGCTTACACCCATGTTCACTATTTTGTTTACATGTAATGAAGGCTGAACAAAACGGACTTGCAATAAGGACTTCAAGTAAGAGTGTATTTTGAGATTCGTTTTTTTTGCTGATTTATTAAAGTTCTATAACATGACTGTTGATTAATCTCAAACCTCGAAGTTAACTATCATTAGTCAAGAGCAAAGTAAAATCTTAATTTTTACTTTCAGAAACATGAAATATTGCAAATACCACATGAGACAACTTGGTTTATCACACGAGATGTGACACGACAGTTTACAAGTTTATCACTGTAACTGACAAGAGGCAAAATGTGTGAAACTGCAAGTGCTCTGTCAACGAGATTATTTTATGTCAAAGAAAAACTGCAAACTGCTACAGTTATCACAGTTTTGATGATTTTGCATTTTGCGCAAAACTGGGAAGTCTTACTGGGATAAGCCTGACACAAGCACATTACTGCATATGAAATTCACTTATAATGACACAGATTAATGCTCTTTAAGATTCAATAACATAAAACATCACTGTCTGTGATTTCACTGAGGAGCCCAACATACGGCAAAACTTGTAGAAGTCTGTTTGGATTTCCCTCCTGGAATTGAGGAACACTCTGCCTTTCTCTGTGCCGACAGCAATCACACTGTCCTCGTGCACGGTGACACACGCCACCTCAGCATTGAGCTTGGACATCGCCATGCACTGCAAAACACCAGGATACAAGCATACAGTCATTACCACAAGCTCCATGGAAGACAAGCTGAAAGAAAAATGACCATACTAAAAGGACTGCATTCTTATTCTCCTGACATGGAAATGGAATTACCAATACAGTACACTCATACTGGGTCGAACAAAGGTTAGATTTGTCCTTGTCACAGCTAGCAAAACTGAGTTTAAATTAAAAACATTAAGTTTGAGAAGAGCTCTGTGCACAGAATTTTAAAAAGTGGCTTGTACAGTAGTGTTATAATGACAACAAAGATTCTATTCTATTCTATTCTATTCTATTCTATTCTATTCTATTCTATTCTATTCTATTCTATTCTATTCTATTCTAATAAATCCACAGTTACTGATGAACACTGCCTCACAGGAACTAGTAGAAAAGAGGGAAAGGTTAACTTTGAGCTGCTCTGGATCCCTTAAAACATTGCACTTTTTACCTGTTTTAATTTCTCTTCCTTTAAGGAAAAAAAGAGAATTGAAGGAGCAATCTGGCCAGATAATAATAGATTAAAAAAATACAAATGCTAATAAAAGTGCCTCCTTTAAAAGTTTAACTTCTTTGAGTGTACGTTTAAGTTGCATCAGGATGATAAATGATGTTAAAATACAGAGTTAAACACAACCAGGGTTTAGAGGTTTAACTAATTTAAAGTTTGCTGCTAGATCTTAAACCATGCTTTAATCAGATTTTAAACTAAATTGTTGTTGGTGTAACTCAAGCTTCTTCTCAGGTTGATATCCGTACCACAGAGTCGAGGGCAGACACCAGGCTGGTGAGGATCTCCTGCCTGGCAGACACTAGTGGGGCCTGTGTCTCCACCCGGGAGTTCGTCCTGATGCCGTCACATGTCAGCTTCCTCATCTGAGCCATGCCTCTGCTGGAATCAGACACATGAACAGTTTACACAGGAAGCACGCATGAATACATGAACATATGAAAAAATGAGCTGCATTCAAAGCACTGTGAAATTATTAGCTTTGATATTAAGCAAATGATCGCTGTCTATTCAGAGTATCGCTTGCCTATTAGAGACAAGGATGGGGAGATGCGTTCTCCGACCTGTAATTAAGGATACATTATAGTAAGTCTAATACCCTTGAAACAGATTAGTGCAATTTAAAGTGGAGCTACAGCATATCAAATAGTTGTCAATTGTTAAATTAATCAGCTTTGACAATGAATTAATCAACTTGGAGTCTCTGCTAAAGAAAAAAAATCTCTGATTTCAGCTTCTAAAATGTGTAGTTCAGTGTTTTCTTCCTACTCTGATAATAAAATGTTTGGGTTGTGGAACAGTTATGATATCTGAGGACTTCACCTTGGGCTTTGGGAAACACTGCCATTTTTAATGATTTTATTCATGAAATTACTAATCGATTCATCTAGAAAATAAAGATTTATGTCTATATGCATTTCTGCAAACAGTGCTTCATTAAATGCATGGAAACAGTGACACATGGTGTGGCTTTGTCAGTCAGAAGATATCATGCGTATTCTTGTATCTCTTCTTCGCATGAACTTAAGATGACTGAGGCAAATTCAGATGTTTCCACCACCATTGTGGATGTAGTATCGTACAGTAGATACTTAATAAACTTTCTACAGACAAAAGCTCCACCTGAAATCAATAGACAACAAGAGGGATGATGTAAATGAAAGTAAAGACACAAACAGATAGGGACTGTTAAAGAAAAACTGCTTGGCTAAAGCCAGGCACTATGTTCGCATGGCAACTGAAACCCGTCTCCTTGGAAACTAATCTCGGGGCATTTGAACAATGCAGCTCTGGCCTCTAATCTCTCCAGACACTGGGAACCATTATACTAGCCTCTGGCAAGCCCAAACCACTGACTCAATAGAGAGAGGACAGAGAGGTAGAGACACATAGACAGAAGCAGGGAGAGAAAGAGGAGGCCAGGCTGGGTGGGTGGATGGGTGGGTGGGTGCAGTGGGGTTCAGCTGCAACCAGTCTAAACGTGCCAAGTCTGTTGGCCATCTAAATCTGCCTCCCCTGAGGCCACGGCAAACATTAGCCCCCTCCTAAATTATTATGGCCTCGAAATAGATGGCCTCTTTCCCTCACATATTCAAAAGGCAAAGGAAGTCGTGAGGAGGAGAAAGGTGGGATAAGCACAGGCTCACGATAACGCCATGTCAGCTGCTTCCAAGGAATGGTATCGCTTCATTTCTGCTATCGCTTTGGTTTTCTTTAGTTCAACATAAAATAACATCAACAGCTAGGTTATAAGCTCTGCATTTTCCACTGGATTTATCATTTCATTATCACTTGGGATTCAATTTCAGTTTATTTTTTCATTTGCTCTTAGAGGTTTCCACTGTTTAGTTTATTCAGTTTCAGTATTTAGCGTCATTTTTATCTGAACCAAAACGCCAGATGTGAAACCTTCCCCCAGAACAAACAGCTGAATTTTGGTCAGGTAGTCTTAGTGGCCTGTAAAACCACTTTTTTTTTTTTATAGTTCTGACTGAAGTTAGTGCAGGTCAATATCAGTCGAACCAAAAAAAGGAAAAATGAGCTGCTGCAGCACACAAGGAATGGAGGTGTTCTCTACAGAAATACATCCAATGAATCCATAAAAACACTGAAACTTTTCATATCTGTAAGGGGACAAATATATGAGGTAGTAATGCCAAATATATCGAAGACAAAAGGAGTGTGTTCTTTCTCTTTTCTCCAATAAGACAGGAAAAGCCACCACTGAATGGTATGAATAAATGACCATGATAACTTAGGTTAAACTACACACATTAGCAGCTTCAGACAGTGGACAGAGCTTTTAGTGCAGACCAACCAATTCTCCTAGAAGCTCCTTTAGACCTCATATGGAAACAAAAAAGAAAAGGAAATAAAAAGCGTGCAATCCACTGACAGTGATGCACATTAATCTGATGTTAGTTTTCAATCCCTGCTATGGCTCCAGCAACTTTTATCATATTTTCCATTTCTTTTATGTGTTTAAATTATAGTGAGCCTATCCATGTTTGTAATTGGTCATCTAGTATCAACACCACCCATTTTATTGAGCACATTCATAACCAAAGATAGAGACGCTGCATTGACAGATTAAGTTAATATGCACATTTGTGATACCACTGAATGCTTGTTTTGTCAAACCATGTAAAATAAAGGTGTCAAACATATGGTCTGTGGGCCAAAACCAGCCCACCAAAGGGTTCAATCTGGGATGAGTTTGAAAAATGCAAAAATTACACTGAAGATAATTAAAATCAAGGATGTCCAAAATAATTTTAGTTCAGCTTTCACATTAAGACCGATTGGATCTCAAGTGGGTCAGACCAGTAAAGTACTATCATAATAACCTAAAGGTAAATATTGACAACTCCAAATATTTAAGTGTAAAAAAAATAAGTATAATTACAGTACAATTATATAAATGTTAGTATTTACAAATTATCCTTTCACAAAAAATGTGAATAATCTGAACAAATATGAACAGGCAATATTCTGCTTGTTACTAAATGTTTTGTGTTTTTGTAATTCCACTGTGATCAGTATGTTCTAATGCACATGTGTAAATTATAAACTGAGGTGTTCAAACTGCTCTTATATTTTTCTTACATTTCAGGCTGTTCACGTTATATTTTTAAGGAAAGTCTGTAGATGTAAACATTTTCACGATGTAATTTGACTCTCTTTCTATGTTATTTTACTGGTTCGGCCCACTTTAAATCATATTGGGCTCAATATGGCCCCTGAACTAAAATGAGTTTGACACCCATGATGTAAAATGAAGAGATCCTAGTTTTGTTGGACTTTCTTTGTGTTTGAGGCTCACAGACTTTCAGAGTGTGTAAACCAACGCAGCTTCCATGTAGTGCATTTAAATATGCTCAGTGACTGCAGTAAGTCTATGAAAGATTAGTAATGTAAGAAGGACTAAAACATTCATTGACAGACAGGTCTTTTGTCAACAAAGCTGTTTCCTCCTTCAATGTAAAACATTAATTTTATTTCACAGATGAATACTCTGGTGGGCTGTCAGGTATGTTAAATGTTACACCTGTTACATCTTGGAGTAAGTCTGTATTTAGGCTACATTATCCTATGCACCAGCTGTACATACGGTTTTGAAATGGTGACATATGAATTATGTGTGTCAAAATATCCCCACTATGCAACCTTTCTTCCATTTATAACTGTGCTTGATGCTTGCCCCACATTTGTATTTGCCTAATAACACTCCTACACATGCCCTTTATGCTATTGTATTTGCAGCCGGAGGTCAACTTCTATATTGTTCTAGTTAAAACAAGGTCATCTTACATACAGAGTAGCATTCTTGCTGGTAAAGTTTGCCACCACACCATACATGTGATACAAAAAATAATCACCATCACATTAGACTTATGTATAATATATGATAGGCCCACTGTACAATTTTTACCCCACAGATTTTTTTTTACCCTCTAAGAATTATGTGCACGCTCTGAAGCGTCGGGTATGTGCAACCACATTCTTTTCAATGTAAACATCTGTTAGTGATCCAGTAGTGAAACCTGTCGTACAGAATTTAGAATTTTATCATTTACAATAGTAAATTTTACTTTATTTTGGATGGTCTAAATTACACAGTTAATAGGGCTAAAAATAATATGGTATAAAACCAGTACACTGCATGCTGTACCAAATGTAGCCATGAAGTGTACGTGTGTGAAAACACCGGAATTACAAAAATAATGCAGGAGTAAAAATTGTTCGTGACACCGCACCTTTCTGAGGTCAGCGCGTGAAAAGATTTTTTTCTACACTGAGTAGGCCTATTTATTGAATAAGTAGGACAGAAACTAGCTGATCCGTATGCGACCCCCCCCCCTTGACATGCTGTCACACCTAGAAATCAATTCAACAAGACACGCTACAGAAATGACAAATTAAACAGGAACATCAATTTAATCTGTTTTAGGACGGCATTATCATGCGTCATCAAAACACCTTCAAAAGCTCCATGGTGTTGATTCTTGAAGACTGTGAACTCAGCTGCAGGGATAAGCATCATGATTCCTGTAGCGTATCTTCACAGATGTTTAAATTCCCCATAGGAGCATTTAACAACACATTATCTGAAAACTGCATTGTCCTTACTCCCAAAAATGTAATACTCTTCAGCTTGTAATAACAACATTTTCTAATATTGTGCTGCCACTAATAATAAAACAGAATTTTGTAAGGATTTAATGTATATTGCGATCATGATTACAAATTTGATTTGCACTTTTTTTATAATGAAAAAGTAAAAATGCTGTAAATTATGTAATAATCAACCAAAATGGGCATGTTCATCTGTGTGTCTTTATGGATGCAATAATGTAAATTTAGAGCTACCAAATATTAGATTCTGATCTTAGTTTTGAAATCTAACCTTAGAAATACAGCCAAACTCTGGGACTTCATGTCAAAAGCTGACTGTTCCATAATAGTCTCTAATGGTCTCTAGACAGAGTTTCCCAAAAAGTCTATCAAAAAGTTTCAGCTTCTTCAAACTGCTGCTAGAGCTGTTAATGGTCATATTTTGTAATCAACATTTAGAGTAATATAATAATTTATATGAAGATGCAGGAAACTTAGCCTATATTTAGGCGTTTTGTTATTTTGACATGACAGTACGTATCAAAAAAAGGTGGGTGTTATTAAATAATGAAGTGACGATGTATATATCATGTTATTACATAACATAGTGTTTTTACATAGTGTTTCACACATAACTTATACATCATCAAAATGTCACACCTTTAATGGGTTGTGTAAAAGGGGCTATTAAGTTCTACGACCCTATCAGAGGCAATGAAATGGACAGAAGTTTCTGAGGATGTCACTCAAGGGCAGTCGGTAGGTGTCCACTCCATCCTCAAAAGACGTTGAATCAGGCAAAACAAGTGACAGCAGATGTAAGCATGTTAAGAGATAAATGAAGGCTGTTCCTCAATGGTTTATTACAGCATAACATACAGTATTTGTCATATTCTTCCCTTTGTGTTTCATCACTGTCCATCCCTTGAAAAAATGTCTTTTGTCTCCAATAATTGTAAATTTTTTTGTCAGCGTTTCCCTTTCAGTTGGACATAGGGCAATTGAATTACTGAACAAAGGTTGACGATTAATGTCTTGAAAAATATAATTACAACTGCTGTTTTGACAGAACTACAGCAGCTTACGGTAAGCCAGGGTGTGGTATGTCAGTCACTATTAATGTTGACATTATGGGAAACAACAAACCTATCCCTTTGTTTACACCCTCTGCCTGAGACCATGACCTTTTGGGAATGCCATAATTGAAGAAGTGAGTTACAAGTCACATGTGAATGTTAAATTTTTTATTTTTTTTTGGTAGGCACTGCAGTTACAAAACTATGCCAAAAGATAGAAAATCACAATTAAGCAGCTACTTTGCTATGATCTCTTCTACTGAAATCAGCCACACAGTATAATATAAAATCACACATTTACATAGGGCCTTCTTTTATATAAACATCAACAAGGCATAGCTTTGTTGACACTGTATCATCTGCTACTTAACAGAAGAAACCCGCCGCCTGTGTTTGCTATCAAACAAATCAAGCTTCATGCGTTGGGAATTGTTGTCGGAATAAAAAATGAGTTTGCATCGCATGAAGAACTGCTTAGGAAAGTTGGACCCAAGAGAAAAAGCTTCAGACCACAGGATATTATGCATGGTGGCAACAAATAAAGCGAAGCTCTGTTCTGAGGAAATAAGTTTTTATGAGCGTCTATGTGTCTCATTGTACTCCATAAATTTAATTCAGCTTTAGCCATTAGTGAAGATATGTGATGGTAAAAACCAAATACAAGAAATAAATGTCAAATGCTTTGAATGTGGAATATAATGGTTAGGATGTTTGTTAAGAGACCTCCTGGAAAGATATTTAACTATAACATCTTCCATGGTCATCTCTGGGTTAAGGTGTTAAACTCTTTGTTTTATAATGTTTTGCCATTAATATTCCAGAACAGGTTACTTTGTAGAGGCTGGGAGCCCAATGATCTCATGCAGAGATAATAATAGTCCATTATATATGGTATTGAACAAAAAACATTTAGTTACTATCTTATAAGAATAACTATACAGTACTTTAAGTCAATGCCAAATTGTGACGCTTTATTTATTATGTGAAAAAAAGGTGAAGTGGAAAATTGCATTCTTGTCCTGTCTATAAGAACACACAGAATGTCCCCAATTTATGTTGATTTCTTTTGGGTTGGATAATTATGGGAGCCTTTTTTTGTGGTAGATTTTATTTGCCAAGCTAGGGAGAAAAGACAGAGTACTCTGTTTGGGACAGCACTGAAAGAGAAACTTTTTTTTCCACCCTGAAATGTTGTAAATATTTTGAACTCTGCAACTTTGCATTAGTTTTGTTAACCTATAAAACGTAGGCACTTTGTGTAACAGATAAAAGAATGAATCTAAGTTGTTGGCAGTTTCAAAGCTTTAGGTTGTGTTGTGAATTCAGTCTGGCAGACAATTATGGGTTTCTTCTAATCATTTAAACAGTGGTTTACCACCAAAGCAAGGAAATGACAACTACTGTAATATAATGCAGCTTTAATACTATGTATAACTAAGCGAAATGCAGTCTATATGCTTTAGAGGTAAAGAGACAAGAATTAAACATCTTTCCATTAACCGATTATCTGAGGAAGATGCAAATAGCAAGACATACAAGACAAAGCTACAATTTTGGCCAATAGCAAAACATCTGTATTCAAATCACAGCGAACATAGTTTTTCCTGTCAGCTGTTTTTAAAGTTTTCTCTGAGTGTAACCAGACAGCGGAAGGTAGAAAGCAAGAAAACAGCACTTTAACATTGTCTGGTTTTAGAAGCCCAATGTCTGACACTGTGTTGGCGTTATCCAAGTTCCAGTATTAGTTTTGATCTAATAATATCAGCTGTTACGTTAAACTGACAAATAACATCAGCCGTGTCGTTTCCTGTCTCTATGTTATTCCTTATTACAACCAATTAGTAGCTCAGCGTTAGTGTTTACATTGACTACAATGACATATAGTTACTGTACAGAGGTTGAAATGGACTGTCTGCCATATCATTTCTGCTGCTGAAGTTCACTGTTGTTTCCTTTCTCGTTTACACTTGCTAAATTAGCTAGTTGCTTTGTTATATTAGCTGAGTAACATTATAGTCTGTGAATATAGCAACATATGGGGAGGTAATTTAGCAAGCAGAGACGCTGTATTCCGGTCATAAAATAGGCTAGCACTCACTCGCAAGGTTACTGGGAGGTTTCCTTGTAGGCGTAGTTAACTGTTAACTAACACTATGGTTTAAGCGCTAGTTAGTATGTCTAACTAACCAACGCTGGCTAATTAGCTAACGGTATCATAATAACGTAAAAATGGCTAACTAGCTAGCTTAAAGTCGTTAGCTCCTTTGCGTTAGCCGTCTTGCTAGCTAGCGTTAGCACTTTGCTTTCATCTCCTCCCCCAGTCCAGAAATTAGGTTTGTAATCTGTAATTTCTAAACGTACCACCACAAAAAGCAACACACTCAATATGACAATACTATACAACTATTCACAAATGAATAAAGGGACATCCAAATCTCACCTTAATTAGCGATTAAATAGCCTTGTTGCTGCTGTCAATCCCGGAATAGGTTTATTCCCCCGTTTTAATCCATCAGAAACGCTCACAATTCCCATCCACAATGTAGCCGTACCGTCCGCTAAAACATCGTAATCCGAAACATCACAATGTTGATCCCGACCGCACGGCTTTTTGTCTATTATTTGTGTATTTTATTCTCAGTTTATTTCTCTTTTTTCCCTTAACAGAGCAGGGTGTCCCTTTCCCCTTTCTTTGTTCTGTAATCCAGTAAAATTGAAACTCATTCGCCTCCTGCTAATCCCAGCCCAACTCAACAACAGCATCTATTGGCTGCGATTTACATATAGGATTAACGGAGGAACCTCTGGAAAACCCCCCAAAGAGCAAAATGGTCATGTAAAGGGAAAAAAAAAATATTTCAAGAATGAATTCGTAGTATATTAGAAATGCGTCTGTTAAATCAGTGCCTGCCAGATGACTGCAACTTCTCCCTGTCAGATTTGCATTTGGAAAAGCCTCATTCACTGCATTAACGATTTAATGTAATAATCCTGCACTATCCAAAAGTAGGTCTATTTTGAGGATACAGAAAGTGTTCATACATGGACTGTGTTGTCTTTTAAACAGATTATGTCACTGCTTTTATGATGTGATTGCCTAAAATATCTGTTTAGTATCCAGGATGAAGTTCAGAACCTAAAGGAAAGGAATCATCTTTTATTATAATCTATGTACTTTGTCATAAGCTTATTTATCCATTGTTTAGAAGGATACTGAAATGTAACTACTCCCTATACATCTGATCACTTTATACATGATATGATGATGGCATTTATTCTTGATCGTATGGTATAACAGGGACTGAGTATGTAATTATTGCATCATACAAAGGTAATTACTTAAGTGGATAATAAGTGGATAAGTAAATAAGAGGAATGTACCAGAAAACAAGATTATTCCATCTTTATGAGCAACAGTGTATTTTGTTCTGAATACACCGGGTAGTGTAAACCTCACAACAGTATTCAGCACTTACCACTATAAAGCCTAACTGTGTTATTTATTTAAAAAAAAAATCCTTTATATATGGATTTAAGATTGTAATAGATTTTAGAGCGCAAAACTAAATAAAAACGGTTTATAACAGAAAAGTCCAACACAGACATAATCATTAATATTCTAATCAGTAAGTAGTTATTCCCCGACACACGACATCTTCAAATGATTAATGTCACCGTGTGCCAAAGCTAGATTTGTAAAGATAAACTGTACTTTTTCCTCATTCCTTCCCTTAAAACCAATGTCACTGGCATAACCAGTCTTCCCTCTGACAAAAAAAGAGCCTGACATTTACCAAGACAAGGAAGTGAAAGAAATATATCTGGAGGTTAGAGACTCAGTACCAGTAATTGTAGATAAACATGCACCGTCTGGATGAACCAGAAACTTGGCCCTATTTCTACATAAAGGGAATGCTGTGTTCTCTTTTGGCTGTTGGTTTAAGGGTGACATCAGCTCATTTTAATGGATAATATTCGCTTTAGATGAGTCTGTGATATTCAAAACATAGTTTATTTTATCCCGTGTGTGAGTGTGTGGCTATGGAATGGCTAAATGGTTATGGTCTCTGGCTGAATTTCCAAAACCACAGACCTTTAAAAAAAAAAAAAAAAAAAGAAAGGGGGGGGGGGGGATTTGACACCACTTTAAAACAGCTTTGCAGAAAATTAATGTAACTGCTGTCACAAAAAAACCAAAAAAACAAGAGGGATATGAGCATGAAAAGAGTGTGAAATAAAACACCACCAGCCCTTGCCCACATTGTTAATATTTAATGACTCAATCTCCGAAACCATTGCAGCAATAATCTAAAGGGTCTGAACCCTCCAGCTGAAAAGATCATGTACAATATCCAATGGAAAATTTAGGTTTTATCTTAGCTGACCAGTGCCTGTCCTACATGTTTTGCTCAGGAAAACATTCCTCTGAGCTTTCCATCGGGCTCAACACTATGTAATGTCTCCAGTAAAGCGATAATAAGCTATGACCAACTACAAACAGGATCTCCTGGTTCAGTTGACAGATGACTTAAACAATATTTTGGAAGACTTACATTATAAATCTCATAACATATTTGTAAATGAAGTCCAGACGCTGTGAACCTGGGGAAGGCTGAGTGGAACATCCACATGTGTGTACAGTAGTTTGGGTTTTAGCTCCTGTGACAGCCCTTCAGTAGCCCTGCTTAACAAAAAATCAGTATAGTAACCCAGGGACATTTTTGACAGCAACAAAATGCGCATCAAATGGAGATACTGTAACATATAAGATTAATTAATATTTAAGTATGCATGGAGTCTGAATTGATACACGGTCCACAGTAAATAAACCAACTGATCATTACAGATGTAGTAAGAGGTGTGTTTGTATGGGGTCAGACAGTTTCAGAGAAGTGGAATAATTCACTATATTCATAGTATAATCATACTGTAACACGACTCAGAGCAAAAAACAGCAGGACGCCAACTTTCAAGGATTTCAGTGTCAGTCCAAGCAGGGTGTCCACTGATGTGCAATGACTAAAAAGGACAACTCAGACTTTTTTGGGCTCCTTTGGCGCCTTGCTCAGTATCTCCAAAGAGGATTGGAATGAAGTCATCTCCATCAGAAAATGTCAGAACCGAGCGCACACGTGTATGATTCAGAAAATAGTGTGGTAAACAGCCACTGGTGATTATCCAGATGTGAGAAAATAAGAGCGTGAAGCAGCTCTGAGGCTTCATGGTTAACAGGTTTTGGAGCTTTTCCGTGGAAAATACCTGTCACTGGACTGGAAGTGCCAAATAAAGAAGCAAATACCTGAAAATAGTTTGGGATGTTTCCTACAGTTATATTCATTTTAATAAACTCTAACAAGAGTGCTGATCATATAACAGTGCATATTTTATTGTGAAAACTGATAGATTTTGGGTGGATGGCAGTATCCAGATCCTTTGCTAAAGAAACACACTAGAACTCACTGTTAAGATACTCCACTAGAAGAAAAAAAACTTTATTCAATTCCTTTCTTAGGGTAAAAGCATTTAAGTTTTTATCAGCAAAATGTACTTTAAGCATGAAAAGTGAAAGTAGTCACTCTGCATTAAATGGTCTGTCAGTATTTTATGATTATGCATGAGCTTTTAGGGCCATATTACTGTGTATTAACATGTACTTTGGGTTCATTTCAACTAATTAATATAATGTTGGGTGCACTGCTCTGGAAAATCATCTTATGTTTGTACCACCACTGTCATCCTGTGACAACGAAAAATATATTTAAAAAAGGAAAAAAAAACAACACTTTTCATGAGCTCAAGAAAACAGGCTTGTTTTCAGCGTGACAATGAATTTCTAGTTAATTAAGTTTATTTAGTTTTTAAGGAGTTTTTTTTACTGGGAATGAGATGGAGTAAATACCCCTCAAAGACAAATATAGTTGAGTAAAAAGTACAATATTTGCCTCTGAGTTATGGTAGAGAAGACGTATATAACTACATAAAATGGAAATACTTAAGTTAAAGTATATAGTTACATTGTACCACTGAATATACATTACCTGTTTTCCTGGTTCAAACCAAAAACATGAATCTTGAAAAAAAAAAACCCAAAGAATATGGAGAAGAAATGGATATGCAGTATATAAAGTTAGTCGACCTGGATTACCTAAAGTAGCTCGTAGTACTGTGAATACCCCACTGACGTTACTGAGATGACTTTACTACTAATGCTCTTGAAGGATGCATGTTTTTAATCCAGTGACCAATGAGCCAAATAAACTAAAAAGTCTGTTTTATCCTTCATGTGTTGCTCTGGATGTCACTGGCCAAGGCAATTTACCTATTCAGGATTATTACAAAGCTGAGAAGCAAATTAAAAGTAATAAATAAACGAAACAAAGCAACTGAGATTCGGTTCTTCAGTTCCTCACATTGTTGTCCATCAGTCGTGTTGCCTTCAGGGTCATAATTGTCACGAGTTCCAGGCAACTGGTAGATTCAAACTTTCTAACTACTGTAAAGCATCAAAAGTTGCCATGTTCTCAGGAGATGTACTGATAATATCTCTCCATCACTGTGTTCCATTTCTGTTCATGTTTTATAGTACTTTAAGCGGTCTTCATGATTGGCTAATAGGTGCTTTCTGCAACAACACATAAATTCACTTGAGACAGAGATTCGCTGATTTGGTTTTAACTGTAAACTGAAATTTTCTCCAGGCGTCAGCTTTTCCTTTTATGATGTACTTCTGCCCGTCCCAGCTCAGTTTTATCTCTTCTGCTCATATCAGTGTTGTTCCTGTAAAGCACAAAATAGGATGTGTCAACACTCAACAGCATCATAAATATCAGACAAATACTAGTATATAACTGAGAATATATTAGAGTGAAAGAATACCAACATCTTGAGTACTGTCTGACCCCTGATGATGGATTCCATTGGCTGAATTTGCTCCATGCACCTAAAAAATACAGTGAACAAATGTCCTTAAGCCTCATGCATTTATAACCATTTCATGTTTGCAGCAAGAGCAGGATTATATACAGAGGTGCACACATTACTGCTCACATAATGTCTATAATTATATACGAGTGAATTAAAACCTCTCATCTACATTAACTTCATGTGTATTTTTATGAATTGAGGTAATTAGTGCAATTCTTTTTAATCTTACCGGGCTTTTCTCTGGATTCCTACGCATGGCCTGCACCAGCTGGTCCACCTGCTGGTTGTGTTCCAAGGCGTTTCTCAGGGCGTCCTCTGTGCTGAGGAGCCTCTGGCGCAGTCGGTTCACCTCTGAATCCAGGACTGAAGGATCCAGCATAGAATACCGCCTGTGGTCTGGAGAAGAACGTTCTCGACCCTGAGACAGACACACACAGTGACATGAATAGAATGAAGTTTGCAGTTTATTCACAGAGTATCTGATCTATATTATATATGTATATGTTTAGCTTCTTAGATATGTTCTGCTGATTTGATGAAGAAAGAATTTATTTTACGAGGCAAATATGACGCAGTCTGGGCAACAAATGCAAACAAATGATTCTGCTTACAGTTTACAGTCATTCATTCATTCATTTTCTGAACCCGCTTTATCCTCACTAGGGTCACGGGGGTCATTGGAGCCTATCTCAGCTACTTATGGGTAAAGATGGAGTACACCCTGGACATGTCACCAGTTCATCGCAGGGCTGACATCTAGAGACAAACAATCACTTTCACATTCACACCTATGGGTAATTTAGTTTAACCAATTAACCTACTGGTGCATGCCTTTGGATGGTGGGAGGGATTACCCGAAGAGAACCCACACAGAACATGCATGTAGTGTTTTTATACCGCTGTTCTCTTCTGCATATTTTTCTGTTGTTTTTATCAGAGTTAAATGCACATGAAATAGTAATTCGACGACAACAGGTGAACGTCAGCAGTCACATGACCAAACCGATAAGACTGTGAGGAAAATCTTCATTTCATAACTGCGATGTTGTTTGAGAATCAACTCCAACAAGTGTTAGAAGTGAGAGAATGTCCTTCATTTTATTATGCAGTCTTATCTTACAGAAGCATTGAACTAAATACTGAAAACACTAAAATGTCAAGAGGAATTTTGCCAACAATGAAAACAGAGGTTTACGACAGAATGGCACTAATAAGAAGGTTGGCTCTAAAGATGAATTTGCAGCTAGGCACTGCTATGTCTTCTTCTCTTGCTCTGCCCCCTCAGACTTTTTAGCATCAGCTGCTACTGAGAGCGAGACATGGTGACAAGTAAATAAGAACAATGATTAAGAATTATTTGTTTAAGAGGCATGCTTTGAATCCTCAATTTTGGATGCAAGCGATTATTTATTTTCTATTTATGGTTGATTTGACAGGAACAGATACATCCACATACATGAACTAAGAATTGCAGTACCACATAAGTATCATAGTGTTGTGGCAAATGTTAAAATGTGATATTTATCCCTTGAAGGGTTTGTACAGAATCAAAAAAAGGAAAATGTGAAGTATGAAGTGAGAACACTTTGAAAGAAATACAATAAAATTTTGGAATGTTGATCAAAACCGATTAGAGTAGGACATCAAGACTATAATTCAAAATACATTACATTTTGAATTGGACATGAGCACAGGTTTGTTGCTGAATAAACTGGGATTTAGTGGCTCTCTTGAAGAAGGTGAAGTTTGCAGCAGGTTTCAGAGGATCAGACCATGGTTTAGCTCCTTTCAGAGAGTGAAGTCTGAGCAAAAGGTGTTTAACAGAATGGGACGTCGCAGATAAAACATGAAGCTGCTGTGGTGGATCTGCGGCAGCTTTGCAGTTTATTTATGCATTTGCAAAGAAGCTGTGTAAAGTGTCGACATGCAGACTGGTTGGCCTGAGACCAGACAGTAACACCACATGACAAATGTGAGAATATCATGACAAAGGAGGGTAAAATATCACACAATTCCAGATTATCCTAAAACAGTTCAGATTAGCCTTAAATGATTTACTAATCCACTTGAAACGACTTAAAAAAATCCAACCGAGAATTTGATTAATATCTCTTGTGTTATTTGAGTTCACCTTTAATTCTACTGTTCTAGGATTCTGTTGCAGATCATTCTAATAGAAAAAACAAACAGACCTAGCCTTTATGAGTATTTTCTTGGCATTTTCTTAGTGTTCAATGCCAGAATTGTCAAGCCAAGCTTAAACTTTTCTAAATTTGCAGATTAAAAACTCATTCCTCATTTACAAAGGCCAACACAAACAGAAATACAGAATAATTTTTATGTTTGGATCTAAGTTATAATATCCTTTCACTGGTGCACAACACAGTGTCAGCCTTCAATGAGGAAAGCCAGAGCGTTAGGGTTGATACAACACAATCTCCTTTCACATTATCATCAAGTTGTTTCAGAGGGTCTTATGTGCCCCTCTTTCTCACCAGTAGGAGCAGTTTTTCTCTTAAGGTCTTGATATCGTCCTGCAGTTTCTGCTCTTTGACCTTCCACTCGGCCTTGTGCACTTCTCGGCTCAGGTCCTTCTCCATGTCTCTCGAGTGGCGGTGAGATTCCAGGAGCAACACCCTCAACTCATTCAGACTCCTGGCACACAGAACACACATCAGAGGAAATATAAACCCAAAAACCATGAGCACTCAACTCCTTTTTTTTTTTTCACATTTTTTTTTACAAATCCCATTTCCCATTGGCTCACTGTGAACTGGATGGATTCATTCCCTCCATACTGTATGTCAAATTCTGGCTTAAACATGCTTTACCACAATTCTGCAGTTAGTGCATGCTCTTAAACCGCTAATCATTTCAACAACCATCCTGAAAAGCTACAATGTGCCTTCTTTAAATTATTATTATTTGTCGAAATGTTGTACCTCTCACATAATCCATAAAAGGTCTCATTTGCAACAAATCTGAGAAATAACAAGAAAAACTAATTCATTAAACACTAAAACCTTCTGACTAATTGGGGGACAGTAAAAGAAACAGTAAAGAATAAAACACAAAAAAACCTATTAAGAATAATTGCTGTAATAATCAATTTACAAGGTTAAAACCAGTACAGCTCCAAGTAAAATATGGTCAATTAAAAATGTACACAGCCCTAGTGATAAAAGATGAAACACTCTTATGGGTTTTCTGTGTGCTTTTCCAATTTACAGGTTCACAATTAAAAAAGCAACATTTACCACAATCAGTAAAAAACATGACACCTGTAATGGACATATTGAGCAACTGCTACTTTTAAAGAAATAGTTAGAGAGCTGTAAATTGGAGAAACAGCCCAGTTAGCCAATAAGGAATAGTATGCAGGATTTTACAGCTTGTGGTCATAAATGAACAGTCAAACTCTGCTAATCGTCTGCGCTTAACGAATGAGAAAGAGTGGCCAAGCTAACAGAACAAAAGGCAACATGAACTATTTTCTGATCCCTCCCCCCAGTGGTTACTTTCTAAAGCACACGTCCAGCTGCCCACAACACTGCTATACTATAAGTGAATGTTCTAGAAGAAATACTGTACATGAAGTACATTCTGTCTGTTCCCAGTGATCGGTCATTGTTAGAGACAGATGACAGAGGTCAAGCACCACTCTAGGAGGAACACTAAAGAGAAGCTCACAGTGGATTTGTTTTATACTGATCCTTTTAGACATGCTAACAAACACAGCACCTGAAGGTCGATGCCCAGAAAAGACCCAAACACAGGAAAACATGAAGAAAATAGGAAATCCAGGCGGATGGCAGCATCTCAGGCAAATCTAAAACCACCCACTGATAGAAGGTCAAACCTGATGATTAGGGAAGGTTATTATTCTGAGTCTGTATAGTGTTATGCTCTGCCTGTATCCAAAGGTAACACAATCATCCTCTTAATCGCACTAATTAACACATTATACTACATGTGTTTATTCTATAAAAACTCTAATATCCACTGGTTTACTTCCTTATTATCTTTACTGCTTGTACTATATGACTGATCTGCCAGCTTTTAAAGATAAACTGTGTAATAATGTTCAAAATGGACAAATGCACTCAGCTCTTCTGCTAAAAGCATGTTCTTGATAGAAACAGGAGCAACAGCCTTAAAGAGGTTTTTGATGCTACCCTGCAACAACACTAACTCATGGGAGGACACCCACTGAATTTTCAATGGCCTTTATTGCATACAAAATAATTGCCCAGCGATGATGCACAGGCTAATATTCTGTTATAGCCAGAGGCACTTATTTTTAGTGCCTTGTAGCATTTACTAGCATTATAACCATCAATAATGTATGAAGTGCATAATGTAAGATAGCCAATAGTGTAATACAATTAGACCAATGTGTGGAGCTCCCAAAGCACTGCAGAGAAATGCACCGTCTGAACGTGAACGTGTCTGGACTCCAAGAAATGAAACAAGACTGTTTAACAAAACCTTTCACCTCTGCAGTGCTTTTACTTGAGTTTGAAATGTGGGAAAACCTGCTGGGAATGTGATAATGTAAATAAAGACGTGAAGTCTCACTACTATCATTGTGCAATTTTCACATCATCATCCTAAAGTAGTGGGCCTGAATCACTAGAGGGAAAATACTGAATGAATTTTGAATGCCTTTTAACCTCACCTGTATCCATACTCTGCCAAGTAAAATCTCATAATCAGTCAGATTCACTTAACAGACAATTTAGTATAAACTTGCTATAACTATCTCAGTTTCATATCTGCTTAAATTAACCTTTTATATTCTAAAAATGTTTCAAGCCCAGTCTCAAACAGCATTGATTAAAGAGAACATGACTTGAGTAATTTCGTGTGTTATAAACTGCTTATTTTTTAGGATCTATCCCTACATGAACTTCAGTTTAGTCCAAAATACCCTGAAACCATTAGTTTTTCTCATAAAGAAAATTAAATAAGACTCCTTCCTGAAATGAACACAAAGCAAACATAAGGACAGGAATCCTCAACTTGCTTCATGTGAACATGAGCAAATATGAACCCAAATTACATTAGGAGGGAATAAACAAAGATGGGAAAATATTAAATTATAAGCCACATTTTATCAGGAATTTACCCAGAAAACCCTGCACTTAATGACTGCATAACATTAAAAAGATTCAACCAGTGATGGAAATGTATTCAATTGCCCATTTCTATGTTTCACCATTTAGTTTTGTGCTGCAGCAAAACTTAAAGGAGTGATATTTTGCTTTTTTAAATGGAATTATGCATTTTGAAACATTTCCCTGTGATCTGCATAAACTGTAAATGCTATTCTTGGGTCTGAATTCTTCCTTAATTCAACTCCACAGGTCCATCTTCAACCCTATTTCTGAGTAACGACACTAGAAAGGTGGTTTTGAGCACTGGCCCTTTAAATGCAAATAAGCCACTTCAGGCTCCACCCCTTCCAGGTTGTGGCCGTGCTGCTCTGTCCTGTTCAACCAACAACTGAACATTTTGGGTAATCGGTTTATTTTAAGTTTAGACAT
>JAPTYQ010000007.1:8958407-8973773 GCA_029814465.1 Ostorhinchus cyanosoma | reverse complement strand
CATATTTTACTGGTCTGACCCAATTGAGATCTAATTGTTCTGTATGTGGAACCTGAATTAAAATGATTTTTACACCACTGATTGGTAATATCTTCAGTGTAATTCATCCTTTGACGGGCCGGATTTGGCCCCCTGGCCTTATGTTTGACAACTGTACTTTAAGGTTTAATCAGCCACAGACTACTTTTATTTGTGTCGTTACATGGTTTAGTACATTGTCTTCCTATTGAACAGATTCATAAAGGTTTATGACACCCTTCCTTCACATTAGTCTCTTCCAACCGAGGTGGATACGTTACGATTTTTTTCCCGATTGTTATTAATACACTCTTGCCCATAATGTTGGAATCATCTCATTTTAAGACACATCCCTCTTTTTTATTGCTATTTCTACACATCACCTTTGACCGGGTACGATAATAACATAATCAGATCCAGGTACACTTTATCTATCAAGAATAAATCACAGTGTCACAATTGTTTTTTTTTTATATTCAGTAAATATTCAATCACTTTATGCAGTACATTTTTATATGATCAATTTTTTTCCTGTTTTATCTTCATATTTGTATATAGAGTTGACTGAACTGTCTTGTAGGACTTTATCTCATACATATTTTGCACCTAACATTTTATCTATAACTACCTGGTTGCTGGAGAAGCTCTCCAAACTTGCTGTACATTCAACATCATGACAATAAACATATTGTATTGTATTATATTATATTCTAATTTCATGAGAGGATGTCAAAATATTTTATTCCAACTTCATGGGCAAAGCTGCAGATCTGATGAACATTATGGTCCATGTAAACACGTGTTATGTGCAAGCTGTGTTTGTTTTGATCTTATTGTGACGAGTCAAGAAATAATACATTTACATTTCAACGAGGCGACGTCTCTACAGTAAAGATGACCCTTTTGTTACACATTTGTTTCTTCAGTCTGTATGAATGACGCACAACATGCACTCGAACACATCACTATGGAGAAACAAACGCATATTTTATTGCAATTTCTCAGTTAAGTGACTGCACCATTCAGATACTGTCTCTGTTCATGATGATTATATACTGTCTGTTGTACTTTTAAGTGCACTCCAAGCTTTTCACAAACTATAACTCATTACCTCTGTTATTCTCCTTCTTGTGGCGTCTACTCGGTGCTGCGACGGTCGACTAAGTATCTACATTCTGAGGTATTCAGTCAGTCTTTTGTCGACAGAATGTCTGAGAGCTGGTAGTATTTTTTGAAGTTACTGGTCACTGTTCCTAAATTGCACACTGTGCTCTCCCAAATAGGTTTTTTTGCATAAACATTTAATGTCAGAGTGCAGAGGCAGCAGACAGCAGCATCACACTCAAAAGCGAACAATTTCTATTTACCTTCCATTCAGCTTCTTTTTGAAGAGACACAGTGCAGAAAGGCCAGAAAGCGGACCTTATCTTACTGCTTTCAGACTTTTTTTTTTTTGCATAAAATAAGCCACATTTGTTCTTTTTTATTCATGTTTTTCTCAAGTAAATCCACACAGTTTGGTTGACCTGTCACTGAACGCTTGTGCTTTCAGGTCCATACTGCTCATGTAAGCTGACAGCCGGTAGGCGAGCTGTCAGTCATCAGAGCAGAGGAAGAGGGGGGGTCAAGTGTCTGTGGCAGCAGATTGCGAGAGACTGAACTTAGTGTTTTAACTCTGGTCATTAAAGCTGGAAATCCGACAGGTTTATTTGTGCTCAGGTAAACATTTACATATGTACATATTTAAACTGGAATTTATGCATCACAGGCTCCATTTCAGATCAATGGCAACTCAGTGCATGTATAAAACGTTTTTAGCATTTAACGTTTTCCCTGTATTGAGCTCAAAGTTTTAAATTACATTGAAGCTATTGATGGAGATAGTCTGTCTGCTGCATCAACGTCTCAGGGTACATTATGTCTGTAGATATGCTGTATATTAGAGCTATAGTAACGTATACGTAAGGATCAAAAATAAATTACATATACTACATCAACAACTTAGTGGGGCTGGTTAGTGCATCTGTGAGCTGTGTTTTGTCTTAATCAACAAAACATCCTAATACAACACGTTTTGTACTAGGGTTGAACTTAAAATAATTATTTGTATTTTTGTGCCGCATTAATTATGGTTTATTATGTTATTACAGCTCACTGCTCCTAATGTGCTAATGCTAATACTGTAGTGTTTGAGCAGGTAAAACTCAGAAACTGAATTTCCCTATAGGGATAATAAAGTGAGTTAACCTTAACCTTAATTGATATTATACATAAAGTGCGTTTAAAATTGGGATGGGAGTTCATGTCGACAGAAAGAAACTGAACACTGCTCACATTGCTCAGAGCTAGTATATGGTAACAGATATTGTATATTCCATATTTCATATAGCGTTGATGCATGAAGTTAAATACCTCCAGGTCTCCTTTGGTGATGGACTCCTCCTCCACTCTGAACTGGAGATCCTCCACCTTCCTGTAAATTGGTTTATGGAGTTGCAGCAGAGTGGATGAAAATATTAAAGTGTCATGAATTGCAGAAGAACATGGACTTTTACATCATCAAGTCCGTCAAACAACACAGTGACAGCTGTCTGTATAGATCATGAACATCCCATTCAACTGTCTCCTGAGCGTCAGGTTACACATATAAAATCATGATATTGCACACATCATGCTTCAGGATGCAACAGAGAGTGATGTGCTTTTATACTTTTTCTCTTTTAAGTGTCATTCTGGTGAAAAATTGACATTATGGAAATGATTATTATTTCAGAATTCTAATTACATTATGATGAGAAAACGAGTTTGATATGTGAAATATACCAGCAAAGACCTCAACAGCACTCAATTTAACAAACTTTAACTAAAAATATTCTAAAAAACACAATAATGTAGTAACTTTAACTAAGTTTCTTATATATATTGTAATAAAATTTTTACTGATACTGATTCAACACCTCACTTCCCACTGACAACAGCTTTGATATCGTCTTTGCCTGACACCAGCTTTTGTTTATTCCAATTTCTGCATAAAAACCTAGAGTTTTACATTTCTAAACATGCATTTTCAGTCAGCTAATATGGCAAGAGCAGTATCATCAAATTTGTATACTTACCACATGTCCATGTTATTTTATATCATTATTCATTAAAAATTAGACCTATGTGGAACGTCTGACATTATTGGTAAATGTCTTAATAGAATATGTATCTGGGGCATTTTACTCTTATTACTTTTTAATTCAATTTTCCATCAGGTTAAGTTTTGAAATGTTCAGGACATAAATGACTCGCTGCTACTACTCTTCTGTGGGGTATAAAGATTGAAGAAATGCTTCTATAATATCTACCTATAATGTAAGGTTTGCCTTTATTACCTTTTCTCTTCTTCAAGCTGATTGGCCAGTTCCAGTTTATCTTTCTGAGTGGCAGCCAACATGGTTTTGACTTGCTGCAGGGTGCTTTCATTCTCTGTCATGTACTGTAAACAAAATTATGTGTAAGTGTTTCAACATATTAGTAAAAAAAAAAAAAATATCCAGTTTGCAGATTTTCTTGTGTTCACCACCATCTGGCCTGTACCTGCATGTGCTGTGCTTTGAGCATGCTCAGTTCCTTCTCCACCTCGCAGATGCGGCTCGTGGCTTTGGCCATCTCAGCTCGCTCCAGGTCTCTCTCTGCCAGAAGCTGCTCAATGTGCTGCTGTTTCTCCTTCAGGGCTTCCTGGAGCGCCGTGGTACCGGAGATTTTCCGAGCATAGCGTGATGACGTCTCTGTTAGCTGAAGAGGAAAAGAAAAAAAAAAAACACTTCAGCTTAAGTAAAGTGGGTCCAGAGGAAGGAAGGAAAGCCTTAACTGATAACATAATGCAGACTGGGAGACAAAAAGGTCAAAGCCAGACTGCAAGGATTAGCAATGGAATCACCAACACAAGCCTCCCAGAGGTGAACACACATGCAATAATTTATTTGACCACTAGATGGTGCTCTTCGACAGGATTCACTAACAACACATGAGCCTTAATTTACACAGTACTCTGATCATTTACACTGAAACAACTGAATATACTCATAACAATCATTCATAATCTTACATTACTTAAAAATAAATATATATAAGTATGAAAAGTCAAAATAGTCACTGTCTAGTAAAATGTTACTGTTTATATGACGTTTTTGGATTAATATTACAGTAGCTGTCATGTATTTTATTTCTGAGTATATTTAATGTCATTTATTTACTGTTTCATCTAAAGCACTGCATAATAGTCTATGAGATCATCACCATTGGAGCATGACTGCCCTGTGAGAACCACATCTCTGTGAAAAGTCAACTTTTCATGGCTCTGAAAAACAGTTTTCAGCTGTTGAGCCAAGAGGGTGTTAAAGGAGTTTTCAGAGAATGCAGGGAAATTTCAACTCAACCCATTATGATGGATCATTTCAAAAATGTACTCTGAAACATCACAAAAAAATGAAGTACAGTAACTTCATCTTTATACTTAAATAAAACTATTTTATCCTACATACAGCTCATTAGGACACATTTATTCAGATAAAACCTGATAGAATGGAGAACTATTTTCAGTTTTTCAGACTACTGAATGTTTCATTGTGGTATATATTCCCATTGTCAGTTCAGTTAACCTAGTTACTTCATTTTGTTTCTTAAGGACAAACCAGATGTGTCAAAGTGTTGGCTGATTTTCACATGATGGAAAGCAAAGGAAAATTAGGTCTAAAGGGAGGTGCCCAAAAAAACCCATAGACATGCCTTCAACTGAGTAATAATGACAAGAATATATTTCGATTGTCAAAGTCTATTTCCAGAAGGCCCTAGATGGTTTAACAACAATTCTGAGAATGTGATATTAATATAATATTAGTAGTAAAATTTACATCATCACCATAAAAGAGTTGGACATAATGCACAAACAAACGGAATATATGTGGAAATGGGTTGTTAGAAAAGGTGTCTTTCAATGCACTGAGTCAAAGAATGTGTGGATTTCATCTTAAATCTGTACTGGTAGACGCTTCTTTAACGTCATTTTGTCTGTTAATTGTATTTTCAAGATCTGTACAAAAAGAAAAATGCAAGTTCTAATGAATTTATCCAAGCTAAACGTCTGGCATCAACTGTACAACATTCCAACGCATTACCACAGTGTGACATATTCCAACCAAGACTTCAGGCTTTGCTGTACTACGGTTCACCCTGATGGATGTTAAGTTTTTAATACCTTTATTTTTTTCAAGTGCAGATGCAGTACATGACTGACCTCAGCATCTGTGCACATCATAATATCTACATATTAGTGATGCACTTAGTGTAGTATATCCTGTATCTTCAGGAGGTACAGTGAGTCAGGTTTTTTGCGCAGTGGTCAGCCCGACCAATCAGAAGAGCTATGTTTAATGGTGTCAGACACTGCTGCAAACAATTAAGCAAAGTAAAGAGGAGGGTTCTTCATCTGGGATCTGGCATGCATTGCTGAGGCTAAAATCAATGTGAGATACCCTGATGCCCCATTCATTTTAGCTTGTTGCCAAACATCCTGGAGCATATTAGTCTTGAAGACACAGCGTGCTGACAGGAGCTACTGGAGTTTTGTGTTAGCTGCAGGAGCTGCTCAGCAGAAAAGACAGGATTTCACATCAATAAACCACATCTTTTTTTTGCCTTTAAGAATTTTTTAGGCACTATACATTTACAAACAATTGAAAAAGCCTTCCATCTTTGGTATTTTTAGTCCATTTTCTAACAGAACTGCAGCAGTAGGTATGTTAAAGCTGTGTTTTCATTATTTTCCTTTTATCTTACCAGTCCTGCTCTGCTTGGTCGCCCTCCCACAGATGACGCCACCGAGCTGACGGAGCTGATGGAGGAGCTGCTGGGACTGTGGGCCAGAGAGGAGACACCCATGGCCACCCGCTTACTTTTCTTGGCCTTAGCTGGACTGGTGGAGGGGAAGCCGATGCGGATCACCTTGTGAATTGGAGCGAACAGGCCAAACTTGGGAAGACACTGAAAGTATCTGTAGAATGGACAAGACGAGAAGCCTTAGAACTGTTTAAACCCTAGAAAACCGAAACAACTGTTGGTGAGAAAAACATCTACGGATCTAAAATGGTTCATAACTGTTGATCCACTAATCCTATCAATACATATAAATAATTGGTGTAAAATGTAAATTGTCAACTTTTCATGGTCATTGGATATGACTCATTTGGACGTTCAGAGACTCTGTAGTTACCGTGGAAACATCGTCATCTTCTAAAACATTGATTCACCAGTAAAACCCATGGAGTTGGATCAATGACAGTGGATTGACACACTTGGTTTATGTTCCATTAATGATGTATTTTGTTGAAAAAAATCAGTATTTCCTAATTTTTTCCTGATTTGATCTTTAAGCTTTGAATTTAATCAGAGCTTTTATGAACATCTACATGATCAGTAAATTAAACAAAGAAAATATCAGATTTTCATTGAAAAATGCCAAATGCAGATGATATATATTATTATTACCCCGTCCCCTGAAGGGACAGATGAGGGTATTGTTTTTGGTTCATTTGTTTGGATGTTTGTCGGCAACTTTATGCAAAAACTACATGACCAATTTCCATGAAATTTTCAGGAAAGGTGCACAGTGATCCAGAATAGATCCCATTAAATTTTGGTGAATGTAGATCAAAGGTCAGGGTCACCAAAAATGTGTTTTCGCAATAATAAGAAATAGGGCAACTCAGGTAAAACGTTTGAGAGGGGCGGGGTTTGTTGTGCCTGGCAACACTTGTTATTTTTGTATTGAATGATGCAAGACAGAACATGACAAGTGAAGGATGACATACTACACACACACGATGAAGATAAGATGAGACAGAAACAAGCAGGGACTCTTAATATGATTTTTTGCTCGATTCAAGCAAAAAAAAAAAAAAAAATCTGCCAATTGGAACAAATGTAAATTATCTTGGTAAAATTTCTTGAAATCAAATTTTCAAGCTCTATTGTCTAAAAATAAGTTCTTCTATCTCACTGAAAAGTTACTCTTTAGGTGATTATGTCTTATTTTAAGTGTGATAAGATATTTTGACTAGAAGTGAGAAAAATACACTTAGTAAGATTTAGATTTTTTCCAGTGCATTCTGGGATTTTTACTGAAGGACACACTCCTCTGGTTCACCCTCAGATACAGGAAGTGCTAGTGATGTCATGTAATGATGGACTCCCTCTGTCTCACCATTATACCTTGCAGTAAATGGCTGATTCTAAAAACAGTGTCAGCGGGCTTTTACAGCCTTTACAGCCCTCCCCTATAAACTGGTGATTTTACTTGTTTACAGTATATTGGAGAGTGTGTGAACTCATGGATATTGTGTGTCACACTTACTCAAATTCATTACAGCTCATCACATAAACAAGAGTGTCACAGCCAAACAGAAAAGTAAGATATACAGTAGATTTACACTTAACAATCAGAATTACCAGTGTTTCTGCTGTTGTTTCTTAGGGATAGAAAAGTGGTGATAATTATAGTTGACGGCCTAATTACACACGGCATCACAGACTGGTTTGGAGACTTCTTTGTGCTACTGAAGTCCAAACTAGTCCTACTTATACAGAAAGCAGAGGAGCTAATAGGTGTAAGACAGACTTCATCCCTGCAGTTTACCTACAAACAGGCTGGGCTAAAGCGAGCCAACACCATCATAACCCATCCATCTCATGCTGGGTATCAGCTGCTGCCATCGGGGAGGGGGTTTAAAACACCATTTTGCTGTTTGAATAGATTTCAAGCCTCTTTTATTCCGACTTCAATGAACACTGCAGCCGAAACTGGAATGGGATCGATATGATAACCCACAGAGCTCTATTTCTACTTTTATCTATTCAGGATTGTCTGTTTTTCAGCTGTAATGCGTCTGTATTTTCTATGAATCAGAGTTGTGTGATGGTGTTTTTTTACTGTATGTTTTGATTATTACATTCTTGAGTGTCTTTTTCTTCCCTGTTTATCTTACTCTTTTTTTGTATTTGGAATGTTTTTAATGCTTTTTTTTTCCCCCTTTAAAGACGCAGCAGGGGTTGAAGCCTTAGCCCAATTTCCTGCAAAGTAGGACACAAAAGTGAACAGTGAGACTAAATAGTGAATAGTACTGATATGTTGAAAGGACCAAAAGCATCTAATGATCGAAAATGTTTAATAACTTTTGGAGCACTAATTCTATCAATACATTAAGCATGGTTCCTGGTTAAATTTAAATTAAATTAAGACTATTTAAGACCACTTAGAACAGAATTTAAAGCTCATTTCACAGCCTATTTCCTGGCTGTGCTGGCAAAAATCCGTGACTTCTAGAGTTTAGAAAAATGCATTTATTTACTCTGACGCCTTGATTCCCATCGTTCCGAGTTGAATTGAATTGTTTCACAAGGTGAAGCAAACTTCAAACATGTTCAACTCCACTTGTCGTTACATTTGCACTCCCATATTTTTCCTTTTCTCTTGCAAGCTGCCCCTTAAAGTCCCCAAAGTCACTTGCACATATGTTGGGCTGAATGTTCTGCAAAGTTACTAATCAGTGGTTTCTAATTTAAATAAAAATTGCTGGGTTTGAACAGGTGGAACTGAATAGGTTAATGTTACTTTCTTTAAAGCTTGGACATTTTCCAGACACATTTAAACATAACACAGCCAACAAGTTTAATCAGTTATACTTAGTTAATGGTCAATTTCACTGAAAAAGTCTCTTTTGTTCAGTTCTCTCTGTTTGATATAATAACATTTGAATTCATGCAAAGGGTATTTACTTAAATATAAGACAGTAACTGGTTTCTGCTAAAAAAAAAAAATGTTAAAAAAGCAAATCACAGAGGATAATATTAGAAGTAATGGTGATAAATCACTTAGGAGGGGTTAAATGCAGAAGCTCCATCCCATTCAAATGGTCAAGAGGCTTTAGGCTGATAAAGCAAACACCCAGGTCAACAGAGTGCAGCATTTTTGTACAGTATTCAACATAAATAAACTATTAGTAGCTGGTTTTAACATTAGTAGCTTTGACTATTTCCTGCCAGGGGCTGAAGCATCTGTGCTTCTGGAGTGTTTTCTCTTCATTAGAAGAAGTGGAGCCAAATGTCACCGTACCGTTTGGATGATTTGATTTCCTTATTTAAAGTGTAAGTTCCATTCTCAATCCACACCCTGAATGATTCTGAAAACTGCTACAAAGCCAGAAAGAGGCAGAGAGTGTTGTAATGAGCATCTGAATGTCCAGGTCTGGAGTAGTTCAGGGACATCCGTAAAACTAAGAATCCGCAGATCCATATGAGTCTCTGAAAGGGTCAATCCTAGCTTTTTTTCCCGCTGGTTTTACCAACTAAATCTCTATACCCGTCTACATCTACACTATATTTAGAATATTTCCACTGCTTTTTCTTGCCACCATAAAGTCTTTTCCCACGGGAAACTGAAGCCCTGAAGTGCCCTTACACCTACCAAAGTTCCAGGATAAATAGAGCAAAAGTCTGCAGCCCATATTTTTTTTGCGTCACTGTGGTGTTTTAGGACGTTATTTTGGATTAAAGCCAACAAACAAATTAACCAATGGAGGCAGTAGGTGACGAGTGCTTGTGCAGGTCAAGTGGTTATAAATAGGAAAATAAAACAGCTTCAGTTTGACCCAGTGGGAAATTAATGAACTGAAAACCTCTGAATAGATGCAGAAACACTGATTTTTTAATACCAGTTTAATGTTTTAGAGTTGTACAAAAACAACACAAAAGTACTCTGAGTCAAAAAAGAAGAACAGGAAGTGGTGAGTCGAGCTGTTTTCACTTTTTTTTTTATATGTTTGTCGATTTTTATGGATTTTATAATCACCAGCTCAACTGTTTTATATGTGTTTAGTGATTAGAATCAGTAAATGCTTAAGACTGCATTACTTGCACCTTTAGGGCAATTCTTTTTTTTAATTCAACCATATTATTAATAATTGTTTTAAATGATTGATATGTGATTAGTTTAACTTTTTTTTTTTTTTTTTTACTGAATTGACCAATTTGTTTTTTCTTATGTTGCCACTGAATACCCATGTCAGTATAATTCCTTTTAAATTCTCTTTTTTAGGTTTAATAAGAGATACACTTGAGCTAAAACTATAGATAGTTTTATAAAAATGTCATGTTTATGGACTGTTGTTCAAATGTGTCCCTTGGGGATCTGGAAGCTTGGGTTAAATATTTAGTATGAAGTATAAACACACATTTGGAGTGATGTTTTTGCTTAAACTCTGCAATTCAGAGGACTTTTTGTAAGTAGCGCTCAAAGGTATCTGCAACCATTTTTTCACTTTTAAACAGTTTCCTGCTAAACAACACCGAGCAACGTGTGCTAAGATAAGTGATGTTTCTGGAGGATCTGAGGGGAAAAGAAATGTGAAGAACAAAATGTGCTTCCAAGATGCACTTCCTGAATGATGCTGACCAGGTTTAGAGCGGCTAAAAATACATATACAGTAGAACATAAGGGCAGAAGTTCCTTTTAAGGGAAAAAAGCTGAAGAATTTGTGGAACTTGAAGCATATGCAATGTATAGAAATGTGTGTTTACCTTGTACCAGCCACAGCACCATCATTCTTCCCAAGGGGCTCATCCAGCTCGACTCCACACCATTCACCCTTAGCAAAGTCAGTCTCCCCCATGTAACGTATGACCCCCATTTTAGAGCCTCCCACCTGAAACACAGAAGAAGAAGCTCTGACTGATCCGTGATGAAACAAAAAACACACAGAATCAGAGTAACACTCACTCCATGGGTGACAAAGAAACACTCCTTCAGTCTAAAACATTACCAGGTTTTTGCCTCACCTGTCACACATGCCTAGGAATTATTTATTATAATGCATTTAACACAACGTGGGGAACAAATTAAAACCCCTAAAGCAAAATACAGGTGACTGACCACTTAATACCAACGTAGTCAGAAGTTCATTTCTGAGAATTTTCCAAGAAGGGACACAGTCAGAGTATGTTTTAGTCATTAGATTTTCTTCTCACAAACACCCAGCAGCCCTGTCCTCACTGCATACCTGCTCAGAATTTAGAAAAAAACAGTCATTTCTTTTCTCTAGTGATTATATTTTTTTTGCTTGACAAAATAGAAAATGGAAATTGAGCTCATTCCTTTAGGCTGACAAAAAATAAAAATAAAAAAAATAAACTAATCGCTTACCCATTACAATAATACAAAAACCAATCAATGAATTTACAACAGAAATAAAAAGGCAAAAAATGTACTTTTAAGCAGCACGAATGCCACCTTTCCTGCTACATTATTTCAGATTCCTTTCTTCTTCTAATTGTTTTTGAGGTCATTTCATGCAATTTGTGAAACAACGCAGTAATCTGAAGAAAAGTGGAGTCTAATTCCAACCGTCTGCTTTCTGTGCCACATCCTGCATCTGTGCCTTCCTAACAGGAACATTAGTTTCCTTTTAGGGAGTCAGTTTCAAGTGCTTTTTGGGGTCAGCAAACGTGCAGAACAGTTGCAGAACGTCCTCTGCACATATGGGGACCACATGCAACACTGGTCACTGTTTTGCAAGCTTTTCCAATCCTGCTGATCCCATGGGTGTATTTATCTCATACCTCACAAGTAATTTATTCAATGATTCCAAATTTTCATGACTGTGTTATTATTAGTTTTCCTAATGAATTCACAGGTGAACAGGTTTATTGAACTGAAATAAATATTGGAGTTCATTTTTACCAAAGGGTCCTGTTTTAAAGCATGAATCACATTTTGCAATAGACTCCATAGATGCTGTCATTGACCCCAGATACTGTTCTTTATCAAATAAGATGATGTTTGTTAAAATCAAATGTTTTAATGGAAATAAAATTAACTGTATATAAAGGTGCTGTAGTTCAGTTATATGTTAAATATTGCATCTACTGCAGGACATATACTATAGTGACCAATATTTATTATACACACTGACCTATAAATGATGTTTCTGGTGCATTTTCATTACACAAAGTAACAAAAGACATGTGAAAACTAGGAAGAGATGCCTCCATATTCTGATCTCTTTGTTTTCTCTCATCCCATCCCCGTCAATGTGGATATTTTCTAAACAGATGTCCACACAACCTTCGTTGAACCAATATCTCTGTCCACATGACAACACAAAAACGACTGTAAGTGGTACAAGTGATCAAACAAACCATTGTTTCTATCAGACACAGAGGCTTTAATCTGTCACGAGGGTTACCCGGAATGTTGAATTATTAAATTATTACATGTCACTGTTGAGGTATTGATAGTTTTAGGCATTAGGCATGGCATCCCTGTTACCATGGTAATAAACATTTACTTCTGCTTGTGTTCGGAAACGTTATGTACTACGTTAAGGGTGTCAAACTTATTTTAGTTCAGGGGCCACATACAACCCAGTATGGGCCAGACCATTAAAATAATAGGCATATTGACTAATAAATAATAACTGTTTAAGAGTGAAAAACAAGTCAGATTAGATTATGAAAATATGAATACCCTAAACTACCATGTACAACCTAAAATGTATTCAGAAAAATAAGTGTAATATCAACAATATTATGTCTCAGCTTATTATTAACATAAAGACATCATGCATTTGGATCTACAAAAGCACAAAACATTTAGTAACAGACATAATATTGTTAAAATTGCACTTTTTCTCTTTGGAAATATCAGTTTGTATTTGTTCAGGCTATTGTTCATTGTATTGTGGAAGATGTAAATATTTTCATGATATAACTACTTTTTTCACATTAAACCAGTGGGAAAATTTGGCATTATCATTACTTTTGAGGTATTATGCTATTATGTTACTTGAGATCACATTGGGCTCCTGAACTAAAATGAGTTTGACAACCTTGATGTTTAATGTTGTCAAATTCTTCTTGTGGGCTGGTTTTGGCCCGTGGGTTGTAAGTTTGACATCCCTGCTATAACTCATTGTATTCACATCAAAATGTTATGCCAACAAATGGCTCTTCTCCTTCATTAGGTACAAAATTAAACTATTACTAGATTTATACTACAGCAGCAATCACAAAAATTTCAATATTGTGAAAGTGCTCAGTAATACAATGACTTTCCATCCATGTTACTGATGGAAATCCAATGTAAAAATTAAACAGAAAAGGGTGTGGTGTGTCTCTATTGAGTCTTCTACTGTCAAATTAATATTCCGCTCCTCTGTTAAATTGTCCTTCCTCTAAACTGCTGAGGAAAAAGAGAAAAACGTGGCGAGAAACAGTGTTGTCGCAAGACATTAGACTGAGAAGCTGTTCTGTCAGCATGACTGTATGATGTCTCAGTGACTCAGTGTCACAGTGCCAGCAGCGTTGGACAGCCAGTCAGCACACTCAGCTCCGTCTTGGCTCCCGCTACTGCCACTCTCATCTAAATGCTGTACTCAGAGGTGGTCACGGTACAAAAAGACAGTGAGCGAAGCCTCCAGTTCGGGTGTTCGCTGCTGTATCAGTAGCTGCACTTCCACAAAAGGGAAAACATGACGTTTACAGAAGCTGTATGCAACAGCTGACACGTAACATAAATGTATGAAATTCTCAGCGTCAGGGAAATCCTTGTGATTAAATACCCCAAATGGGAAGTTGGCAAGAACACATCACATTATGTCCGTGAGTTTTAATAAAATACTGTGTTCAGGATGTTATGAGCACTTAAAGCGATAGTAAATCAGGGAGTTTTATGGTAACAGCTGGTACAGACTTCATTGGTTGCTTTGAGTATTTACATGTCCACTAAGTATAAAATTACCCTAAATGATCACCACCTCATAAAAAAATCAAGGTGTATTTTAAAACGGTGTCAAATACACTATCTGAAATGATTATAATAAGTGTTTCCTTCCAGTATTGCTATTTTAATTCTCTGTTTTTTTGACTGGAGGTGCAGTATATAACATTTGTGCTGATTTTGTACTTGCGTGGACTTTAGTTTGATGCTTTATCTTCTAATATTCAGCACAAAATCAGCATGAAAGCAGCAGAATGAGAGTCTACATGACACAGCATGAGGTCATTCTGACCATGAGAAGGACTCTGGTATATGTGGACCATAAACCACACTATGCCATACTATGGAAATTATGCTGTAGACCAATCCTAACAATACACCCACAAACAACAATGTACACAAGTATCACATCAAACAGCACAGAGAGGACTTTATGGATGAGAGCTATAGAAGTAAAGATAGTTACCTTTTCATACTTTCATATTGTATGAGTTGCTAAATTGAACATTTGCACCACGGCGTTAAAGCAAAATAGAAAAAAACTCTTTGTATATAAGTGAATATCAGGTCAGATCAGGCCTTTTCATAAGGTCATTTTACATAAACTAAACTCTATTCAGTAAACACACATAAAACAATAAATAGCTGTTTCCATGGCAAGACTAAAGAAAAATTCTGCAAATTCATGGGAGATGTACGATCCAGTAATTTTTTTGTTTACCTGATACTAAAAACTAAAAATAACGACCGCTCACCCTCATTAACATTTCAACAGCAATTATCTCCTCCAAGAACTTCTCACAGAGCATTTTTCTAGCTTCTCCTCACTAATTTGAAACAGATGAGTCTGTCACTCTAATAAATTGCCATAGTTGGAAAATTATGGGGTTGTTTGCTTGTGTTTCCAATATCTGTCAATCAAATCTGATCAAACCAGCCATTAGTCAATAGCTGGGAGTTAAATGCACTCAATTACTTTTAATAAGGAATGGTAACAATCTGTTTTTGCTTAACTTAACCACCAAGGCTATATTTTATTCAGCCTGCTTGAAAAAACAAATTTAATCTGCAATTATATAATCAAAAAGAAAGTACGTTGTCAAAATGACCTCAAGTTATTTTCAGAAGTGTCAAGTCTGGAGAATGATTTGAAAAGCACCTTTAAAATAAGAAAGAAAATTAAAGTTTCCAGGGTAAAAAAAATGCTTCTATAAACTAGGGGTTGTCTATAATTTGACCTCCCTTTGCATTTATCATGTCTTTAACCGTTTTACTCTGACATTATGAGATTTATCGCATTCATTTTTTGATGTTTTACACCCGGTTTCATTCAACACATGACAGATGGTTGTAACGGTTTGGGCTGATTCTTGTCATGGGGTCAGGGGTCACACTAAATAGTGACTTTAACCTTTAGAACATATTTAGTTCAGTTTTATGTATCTTTAGAACACATTTAGTTCAGTTTTATATCTTTAGAACACATTTCGTTCAGTTGTATGTGTCTTTAGAACACATTTAGTTCAGTTTTATGT
>JAPTYQ010000007.1:8847975-8858054 GCA_029814465.1 Ostorhinchus cyanosoma | reverse complement strand
ATATTATTAGATCAGGCACGTTATAATATGTTTTTAATTAATATTAATATGCAGTCATTTCACGAGGCAAGAACCACAACTTCAAATTGGATGAAAATTATAGCGTTTATTTCCAACAATATGAAATGAATGTTTTTAGTCTGGATGAGGGGAGGTTGTGTTTGGGTACCGTGGTTTGGACAATGCATTAAAAAAAACGAAAAAAACACAGATTGTCACTGTCTTGTTTCATGATGTTTCACTTTTCACATTTCACTAGAGTAATTATAGCTTGCCCTGTCTCATATGATATAAATAAAGTGTAAATATGAATAAAATTGGTTGATTATTTCTTCTTTCATCGGCAGTTTCTCTAGTAACGCATCTACACTTAAAAAACAAGAAGCATTTGAATACTGATTTGGATGTCAATCACCAGAGCAGTGGAAGACGCTTTGAAGCTTTAAGTCATTCAGGTCATCTAGCAGACTCAAGGCAATATCAATATGTATTTGAAGTGGTGATTATGGCCAGCTGAGTCCAGTACTGCCTCTCCTTTACGGTCTCTTATCTTCTGTAAGAAAATCTTGCTTTTGAACTGCATAATTCTGCACTGGGTTCACTAGGTGATTGCTAACTTACTAGTTCATATCTGTGTGTGTTCACACTTGTTGCTGTTTAGTATTTAATGATAGCTACCGGGTATCTGACCAGCGGTGCAGGAGAATGACATTCCGATTCCCCAATTCCCACTCCCAAAATGCGTCCATTTTCTCAGAAACAGCTATGGGATCCATATAAATTGCTTAATAAATATGAAATGTAGTTAGTGAATAAGACATCTGGAACTAGCCCTGACAGCTGCATGTGAAAACAAGAATGATGAGGGCAAACTGGAAAAAAACCAGAAGAGGTTAAAAAAAAAAAAAAGAAAAAAGGCCTATAATCTCCATCACTTGGGCCTATTTGTGTATTTGAATTGCATGTAAAATTTCCATCAATTTGGATTAAAACTGAACATAGAAAAACAAGTAAGTCGATGTGGTTCATAACTGTCAGTCAAGCATAAACCATAGATTTATAGATGATAAATGAAAAAACCCGGATGCAAGCATGTTACATTATCGAATCATTATTTGCAATACCTCAATTTCACTTGTTTCATTTATTAGTTTTGGGTATCTTAGTTGTACTTTAATTCAAAAGGATGTAAAAGCAATAAAAAGGTAGGTGTTAATCCTGTGCGGGTTTGCGACTCCTTTCACATTTACACTTATTTGATGTATATTTCATATAAAATATTGATTAGTGCGGCTCTTATGAAAGTTCATGATATATTGAAACTGAACTCTGTGTCCTTTCGTTCTGCCTCCCTACTTCAAATATATGTCAAACCATTTCATTTATAGGATCCTCCCTCCATTAAAGAACACTGCTTTTCTTTGTTTAATGTGCAGAGAATATAATTGCATTACAGACATACTAATGCTCAGTGCGCTGTTAAAGCTAACTGCCTGCTCTTTTTGCTCAGTGGTCCTCAAAGCAAATATTATGCAGTGGATATTGAGAGGGACAAAGACCATGACCTAACTCTGAAACAGAGACGGGTATTACTGACCTCAGACCATAAAGCCGCCATGACCTCTGAACACCGCCACTGTCACACTCTACAACCATTGCTAACATCGTTTTCATCTCTTCACATCACAGATAAGAATTAGTAATTATACTTGGTGAATGTAGAGTAGAGACATCGTTAGATTTGAAAATGAGCTCTGATAGCGTAAATTGTTTGAGAGCTGTAGTTGCTTTGGTATTCAGACAGGCACGGCAGAGCTTTGGAGGAATCAGGGCAACTACTGTATGGTCTTTACTACCAAATTGAAAGGCTTATCCTCAATCTGATGTGCTGAGGCTCATTTAATTAAGCAAACAAAGCACTTTTGGCCAGAGTGCCTTGATCATGAGGCAGAAATGACATGCACACATGCACACATGCACTCATGCACCACATTATTCATGTTAATCAGGCAATCATATCTGATAATAGTGGGATTCTATCTGTCCTCTGTCTCAAAGTTCATCGTCTTCTCTTATCCGTCTAACCACAACTTGAGGCTACAAGCTTGTCCATCTGTCTCATCTGTGGATGTACAGTCCTCCTCCAGTTCTTCAACACTCCAAGCCTTCCTCCCTCTTCTTCCTCTTCCTTCCTCTGTTTGAGAGGCCCTCCGGCCAGGCTGGCAGCCCCCCCCCTCTCCCTCCCCGCTTCCTCTCTGCTTCTTTCTGCTCTCATTAGAAAGTGTCCTCCAGCCTCTGACACATATTGAGTATGTGTCCACATCTCTCCCCGGTATTCCCTCCTCTCGGCTTCCATCTCCCGGTTTCTGCAAGATATGTGCTCGCTGCAAAGACGCCTGCATGGCTGACCGGAAGAACAGACAAGCAGAGTAATGTAAATGTGCAGAAGGAGACATTTCAAATCAAGAGACGTCATTGCTTTTCTTTTCTTTGCAGCAGATAATTGAGGGTAATGCTGCCTGGAGTCCTAGACTCTATTTAAAGGCAGGAAAATGGTCAATCTGATTTACTGCTACTAGAAATATTGGGGAGCCTGCCCAAAATCAGACAGTCTTCAATACATCATTTAAAGGCATAGAAACATTTGACAATGTGGGTCTCAAATGAGATATCCAGATACCCTTCCTAAAAGACTGATAGCACAAAAGTCAAAGCAATGATGACTGAAGTCCTTGGTTAAAAATACTATTTTATAGATTGAATGTCTTATATTTTAGAGACATGAAATGCTTTTTGGATTATGAAGTCTCATGTCATTTGACTTGTTTGACTGACCGACCCTCCTTAAGAACAAAAAAATGAGGAAAACCATTACAAAGACTGACAAATGGTCACAGTATAATGAAATCATGGACTGTGCACATTAGGCTTATCTTCCTAAAGATTACTTTTTGGGCTTTTATTTGATCATATAAGAGTGGAGATAGAAAATGTGAGGGAAGGAGAGGAGCAGAGTGACATGAAGCAAATGGAGATGCCAAGCAGGAATCAAACCAGGGGCACAAAAGCCCCAAGGGGTGGGGGTATTACATTTTATAGCCCGATGCCATCATTTTGCTTTTTCTTAATCATCCTATTTGCTAAATGATTCCTGATTTCTCAATAGTAAAGAATTAGAATGACCCAGAATTTCAGTACCAACATCATCAAAAATGTTGAAATGAGAGAACATTTGCACAGCATTTCTATTCTTTTAGGGTTCCTTGGTCACTGGACTTATTCTTCCTCTACAACATGACTCCATGCTGAGAGGGTTCACCCCAGATGTATGCACTTAGTTTAGTTTCATTGTCTCAAAATTTGCAGTTGTCAGGACAAGAAAAACAGAAAACTAATAAGCTCAGAGGTGTATAGATGGAACAGCACGGGACCACTTCTGAAAAGGACCCAGTTCTGGAGTCCTCCTTCTATGTGGTAGGCACCGTACAGAGACGAGAAGGAACGCAGTACAAATACTTTGTTACTGGTCTTAATTAGATTTTGCAAGTATCCATACTTAGATTTTATACTTATTTGTCTGCTGACTTTTTATTTACAGCATACTATACATTTTAACCTAAATAAATTTCTGCACATTACATTTTAAGAACAGGCTCAACAATAAAACAAAAGAACTATATTTTGCACACAGATGCAAACCCCTTCAATAGTTTTACTTGTCCTTGTCAGTCCTTCTCAACAAACCTTTTCACTTCACTTTAACAACTCTTATCAAAGTGGTTGACAGTCTTCTGTTACAATAGACTTTCAGTGCCTCTTTTATCAGATCCTCGTTTCTTTGGAACCGTAGATCATTATAAACTATTTGAAGGACTTAAAAGTTTGTACTTACGTAGGTTTATGACAAAACAATGTGTTTCCTACAAATATTCCGTATCAAAATCATCTGTGTTAAAATATGGAGTACCTCAAGTCACTATGCTTGACACTTTTCTTTTCTCTTATTGCATTTCACCTCATTGCCACATTATTTAAGGTCATGGGGTAAATTTACACCGTGGCCTTTTATTGTGGCCACCCTACGGCACACCTGTGCAATAAACATGCGGTCTAATCAGCATGTTGATAAGTCACACATGCAAGGTGGATGGATTGACAAAGCAGAAGTGCTCACTAACACAGATTTAGAGAGATTTATGAACAACATTTGAGAGAAATAGGCTTTTTCTGTACATAGAAAAAGTCTTAGATCTTTCCCAGCTCATGAAAAATGGGAGCAAAAATAAAAGTGTTGCGTTTATATTTTTGTTCAGTGTAAATTCCTATGACAATACTAATAAGTATTTGCAACTCCTGTCAAAAGATCCTTCTCTGATTACCAGTTTTCTACCAGAAAACCTTCAATTTTCTATGTAGATCTTTCATAAAAAATCTGACAATCACGAGATTCAAGAACCAAAAGATGTATTTCATCTTAGCAGCACTTGAAAGATAAACTGCACAGCTATTTTCCACTCATAAAATAGTGGAGCGGTATGGTCTTTTCTGAGAGACTTAACCATGCCTCTGGTGCATTATTTGTATGTCTATTCTTGCCTGTTGTGTAAAACCACACGTATTGAAGTGGTTCAAAAAGCTGCACATAGAATTGTGATGAAAACTTTTTACACTAACCTTACCAATCTCACCAGCCTTGAATTCACTGTCATTGGCTTCGATTTGTGCATTTCATGTCCTAAATCCTAAATGGATGTGCACCTTTGTACTTCTGTCTGATTTCACTGAGCTTTATATTCCCTCTCAAACTCTTTTCCCTAAAAATGCAGTCCACCAGTCTGTTCCCAGAATAAAAGTCAGCAAGCTATGACGAGGATATTCTGTGGAAAAGAAAAACTCTTACGTTTGCAACTGAACCTCATTTGTTTGCCTTAACATTTTGTTACATGTTTATTTAGTCTCATTGTTTTCATTAATACTATAGAATTCATCTTTACTGTGTGACTCTCCTGCCAAGGAGACAGAACACTTACATCTCCAAAGAACTATCAAATCCAAGGCTCTATTTTAACCTTAATTTTGTCTCTTAAACCAAACTAATTGCAATAAAATACGTTCATTGCATGTTTCTACAAATCATAGACATGTATCATTTCAATGCATTTGAATCATATTCAAGTATTTACATTACACATCTAAAGATTCAAATTTGTATTTCTGTGTCAGTGGTACAGTATTTGACTTTTATACTGTGCCACTCAAAGGTTTTGTTAATTTGTTGCCATTTAATGTTTTTTATAGTTACATTCAAGCACTAGGCAAATGCATTTGGTTTGGGTTAAGAAAAAAATACCAGAGCTTGGTTTAATACAATAAAAACCTGTAACAATGTGCTAAAAAAATATTCACAATGTATTTTACAATTTCTGAAGGTCAACTGTGTAAAATTAAGAGGATTTATGGGGGTCTAATTCAATTAAATGTGATATAATGTTCACAATAGTTTTCTCATAACCATGTAAACACACAATTCTGCACATTTTTGTGTTTTCTCTACCTTAGAATGAGTTGTCATATGATTCTTTCCAGGGTTATTGTCCACTTAACAGGTGCCTCTATTGAATTTTCATTGCTACCTATTTCAAAAGATCACTTATGATACTCGCAGTTCCATCAGGTAACTCATCAGCAGTGATCAGCGATATGTTGCCTCCTTCACGGGCTGTTCCAGCACTAATAATGAAACAGCCTTGCTTTATTATCTGATTATCTGGGCTGCGATGGACTGGTCACTGATAATGGGTCATTTAGACAAAGAGTACTAAGCTTATGGTGGCAAAAAAAAAAAAAAAAAGCGCAAATATGTGCTTTCCACTCAATCTTGCTCACTGAGTGTTACTTGTTTACTCGCACTGATCACCTGGAAATAATGTTGGTACATTACATCTGGCCGGAAATGGCTGCTCCCCATTTTCAATTGATTGACTTAACACAAAGAAGGTCCAGTGTGGTGCATTTATGGTATTTTTTTTTGTTTTTTACTGAATTTGAACCTCTCTTGCTTACAAGTAAACACAAAGCAAAATTTACGTCGTAACCATGACCAGTGCACGTACACTTCAAATAAAAACTCCCACCATCCAACACTGCTCTGACCTCAACACTTTTAAATCCCTCTTAAAAACTCACCTATTCAAGATTGCTTTTAATGTTTAAGACTTTTATTTCTGCTTTTAATGTTTAAGTGTTTGCCTGATTTATGTTTTTATTCTACTTTATGTAAAGTGTCTTTGAGTACAATTGAAAAGCGCTCTACAAATAAAATATATTATTATTATTTAAAAGCCTAGAACAGTTCAAGTGTGTATGTGTGGGGGTAGTTTGTGAAAATCTGTAACTTCACCACTAGGTGTCATAAAATATCACACACTGAACATTTAAACATATGCAGAAACTTTTCCTAATGTTAGCCAAGCACTTTCATAGTGTAAACAAACAATCAAAATATGAACTGAACGGCAAACTCAACTGCTCAAAACACTAAATGTTAGTGACGTGCGGATCGATATGGAGGTATCGATGTCTCCGATACCAGATCTTTACTCTCTAGAAATGATTTACAAATCAAAATATAAACACTTTTGATATTTTGGTCATTTGAAGTAATGTATATCAGGAACACAATGGAAAGTACTGAAACTTTTGGGATTGTGTCCAAATGAAATGTGATTGGTGGGAACTACTTCTTCTTCCGCCTGGTTAAGTGTGTACTCCATTACGTTTCTCAGTCATTTAACTCTGACTCATTCAGTCTGTCGGAAAAAATGGCAGAACGGAAAAGGAGTATTGTGTGGAGCTAAAATAGCCAAGAAGATAATTAATATACAAGTTTTCATTTTTTATAATAGTTTTTAAAAAACAACAATTACTCTCATGTATTGTTTAAAGTTATAATATTATTTATTTATTTATTTTTTTTTTAAGATTTTCCAGACTTTAAGTGTATTTGTACAAAACATCCCTATCAGATGGGTATCACCAATACCAGCCTGAATTTTACTCAGTATCAGATCGAAAAGGAAATGTGCGGTATTGAAGATCACTACTAAATGTGCGATATGCTTTGTAGAAATGCACAATAGCAACACATGCTTTTCTAGCTGTGTTCTTTTCTGGGCCTGCTTCAGTCTGCTCCTTTATCCTGGCTGCTGTGGGCCGGATCAGTGGCTGTCCTCGACCTCTGTTGGCTGTTTGGTCTCTCCTCACAGATGTTGGATTGGATTCAGCCTTTGCCTCCCTTTCCTCCTCTCTCCTGTGTAAATGCTGCCTTTGTCTCCCTCCCCTTCTGTGTGCTGCTCTCTCCTGTCTTTGGGGCGCTGAGTGTTAGTGTATCCTGTCCTTTTTGTCCACATCACCATGACAGAAGTGTAAGAATAAAAAAACGTTGCCTTGGCCTGTTCCTGCAAAACACATATATGTAATCTTTCCCATTTTCTTTTCTTAACATTTCTTGTTATCAAAGCATATGAGCCTTACTGTGTTCTAAACAACCCATTTCCCACTTTTCATGCTCTGAAGTAGGAATCAGATTGTATTTTCTTAATGTACTGGTACAAGTACTATTATTGAACAGATGCAGCTATTTATTTTGTAGCCTGTTGAAAGCACTTTGCAGATAAGAGAGTTAAATTAAAGTAGTATCAAGAGCAAAATGGAGAAAGTTTGCAGTGTATTGAAACAAGAAAAAGACATTGCATGGTGATCTTCCTGTCAATATCAAAGTGATTATATGAAATGGGACTTACAGTGAGGGAGAAAATTCCCAGAATTCTCTGGTCTTGTGCAACAAGTTTTTAGGTTTAGGTTTCAGGCTCCTGTTTTGCTTGGGTGTAATTAGAATAAAAGTCTTTGCTGCATACAAGATAATTAATGTGCATGCAATCATTTTTAAATTATGAATGCATTTGAATTATATTTCAGTTTGTGTATCACAAAGGAAAAACATCCTGTTACTTTTTGATTTTTCAGGAGCATAACAAGTGTTTAGTGGAGGTTTCAAGTGATGCGTTTTATACTGGAATGTAAATTAAGGTGCAGTTTTTGAATGTAAAATAAGAAACTGTATTGAATAATTCACCTAGCTTTTCTCTTTAATTAGCTGTACTTTAATTCACAGTACATATGCACTGTAAAGAATCTCCACTTGTATCAATGAGTGAATGCACTTTGTTTCTTTACACTGCTGTCCATCATATTATTACTCAGAGCAACAGGGTTAGACGTTAGATGTGCAGCTAGAGAAAAAAAGCCAGTAAAGTTGTTAAGATGTGTGTGGACATGAAAAAGAATTTGCAGTGAGTATACTTCAGCCTACATACTGTGACAGAATGCATCGCCACAATCTTCCCGCAGCACTTATGTTATAGATGAAAGCAGATTGTGCAGCTTTATTTCATGATATCAATATTTACAACAGTGGATAAAAGCGGCAACTTTCAGCCAGAAGTATAAACAGAGAAGGTGGAATTTATTCAGTTGACCTTCCATTCTGTATGTTTACTTTCTACAATTCTAAAGCTTTTTCATTCTTCCATGTATTCTTCCTTCACCCCGCTATCTTTGTTCGGATAAACCAGTAGGTTTGTATTCTGCAGCTTATCCACAGATTTTAACGGTGGAGAAAGGCTAAAGGAGGTGCATGAAAATAAGCAACATGAAACTCAAGTCAAAGATTTCATTTTGGAGTATTTCCAATAAAAGCCTAGATCTGATCAGTCCTGTAATTTGCTGCACTCCAGTGAGGATCTGCACTAGAGATAGTGATTATAAATAAAAATGGAACTTGGGATTTTTCATTAATTTTAAGACTCGATGTCTTTTCTAATAGACAGTTGCTAATTAAATTGGACCCACACTGTTATTTTAATTAAATGACCTACCTGTAACTAAGGTTCCAGACACATATTTGTATTCATTTTACAATGAATCAAATATAAAAAGAAAAAGATTAACGTTAGTGCACCGACTTCTGTGACATCTCTAGATGAGATTATTTTACCTCTGTTCTCCGTTTGATCTGCAGTAAACTGTGGTTTGGTTTATTAAAGCATTTATCATGTGTAGTCACACATATGACTTCAGCTGACTGCTTCCTCTGGTGTATTGCAGCAGCAGTAAGATTAGACGCCTTTAAATAAAACACTCAGAGTGCATGAGGTAAAAATCTGTGGGGAAAAGGAACAGCTGAATTACCGCTGGGACTGCAAACAACTATGTCTTGAAGCATTTGAGACTGCGTGTATTAATAAGGCCTTATGGCTGAATATACTTGAGCGGGTTATTATTTCTGCAGGAAATGTGTGACTGGAATGTGGGATGTTCATGCCAGTTAGTTGTCCTGCATCACAGTGAGATTCATGGCAGTCTGAGCAGGAGGCAGCACTGTGTTGACAGCGCTGATAGAGAGGTCTAACAGAGGGCAGAATTTGTCTGGGAAAGAGCTGCTAAGTCGTGCCAACACTGATCTGGATGTGGAGGACAAACATCCAGCTGGAGAAATGTGTTTGACAGGTAGAGATGTGCTCTATAGCTCGTGAGTAAATACAAAGCGCAGCTGAGATTTGGCAGTTCCTGAGTATTGGCGAGTCATGTGATAATAGACCAGACAGAGTAAAGAAGAATTGAGCTCTGTCGGGGTTGAGGTTAGAGCTGCGTAATATATCGTTTGATCATCATTGCAATGTACGTACATGCGTGCAATAGTCACGTTGCAGATCCTGCAATGTAGGAGGCAAATGAACTCAATGTGTTCTCGTCTAATGTCAATCCTGCGAACCTGACACACAATCGTTCTTAATCAGTTTGCCGAAGCAGACCACGCCCCTGCACATGGAGTGAGTCGCTGGTAAAAACATTGAAAAATGAGCAACGAACAAGAGAAAATCACTGAAAACATAGACTCTGTGCCAAAAAGAAAAGCAACGTCAGTTATCTGGAATTATTTCAGCTACAAGAAGGATGAAACCGAAACACGTGTTCTGTGTGGACAGTGCATCCAAATGTCACCACAATGACAGGAAACA
>JAPTYQ010000007.1:8672368-8686642 GCA_029814465.1 Ostorhinchus cyanosoma | reverse complement strand
GCTACACAACTTCAATTCATCCTTCAATTGATTCCATAGTTTGACCCCAATTACAGAAACGCAACAATATTTAACATCTGCTCTTACTCCACATGTTTCAAATACAAACAACCCTCTTAAATTATAATTTCCTTCTCTTACCTTGAAATTTCTTTGGATGCAAAACAGGAAGACTTTTGTTCTTAGCACAAAACAGAATTTCCAATGTTTTTAAATATACAATATTAAGAAATTTTAATAACCCAGACCCTACAAACAAAGGAAGACTTGACTGAAGGTATTTATTACTCTAATAGCTTTTTTTATTAAGTTTAATTATAGGGTCTATGTTAGTTTTATACACATTGCTCCAATACTGACACATGAAAGCTGCATAGCAATAATTCACCCGGTTCTGACCCCGACCCATGCATTCCATCCAATTCACACCTATCTGGCTAATGTTACATGTCCTAGTGTTCTTCATTTCCTGGACCAGTGCTCAAAGCCTCTTGTCCACTTGTTGTTTTTATTTGTTCTGTACACCTTTGTTGTTATTATATGTCGTAAGAAAAAAGAAATACATACATGTATATAAAGTTGAGAGCAGCTACTGCTAGAACTGTTAAAAATGTGATCCATGGAATTCATATGGCCAGACTACTTATGGACAATTGTTGTATATACAAATGTCTATTTCTCCGAGTTTGGAACATTGTAATTAATGCACCCAAGTATATGTCTTGTATAAATTCAACAATAAAAAATAAAGTTACAAAAAAAAAAAAGATTGGATGGTGTTTTTTTCAGTCCTGTCCATTCCAAAGGTGACTACATGTAATTCATTGGGTGTAATCGGGGTGTGAAGTGGATTTTAAGCAATGGTATTTTCCTTCCTCCATGGGTTTTACTGGTGAATCAGTGTTGTAGAAAATGATGGTGTTTCCATGGTAACTACGAAGCTTCTGAACATCCAAATGGGTCATATCTGATGACCATGAAAAGATGACAAACTGCATTTTACCTCAGATATTTACATGTGTTGATACAATTAGTTCATCAACAGATATTAAACATGTTAGATCAGTTGATGCTTTTGGTCTCAAGCAATTGTTTGGGTTTTTTTTGGGTTAAAAATGTAAAAGTCACCTTCGTTAGCAGAATGAACTTACTTGTAAGCTCATTAAGTGTTAATATGACCATCCCTCGTTAAGATGTTCCATTTTTAATGCAGGTAATCTGTTTAAGTGAAGTAGCTTTACCTCTTCGATACAAAAACCATTCAGGTTATTTATTCTTCACAGGAATACATATTGTTCTGAATGTTCCATAATCACCTGATTGTGTGGATATAACAGCCAGTTTCTTTATGTCAACATCATAGCACAATAATAAACAACCCAGTGGGCATCTGATGTCAATTTAACATCAATATGACAATTTAATATCAGGTTTGATGCCGTATTGATGTGGAATTGACATTAGATGCCCACTGAGAAAGCTATTCATGAAAATGCTGCAAAAAAAACCCAACATTAGAATATATCTGTTCAATATTAAACTACATATTTTTTAACAGAGAAAAAGAGAGGGCTAATTAATTTATTTTTCAACTAATAAAGCTGCAGTGCTTGATAGTTTTTTGTGGAAAATTCAATAATTACTTTTCCTCATATTGTAATTCAATTGGTCTGACAAGAAACAAGTCAGGAACACTTCTGCTTTCTGTGAACTTCATTTGCAAAAAAAATACCCGAAAGAAGATGACTTTGGCTAATTACTATGGCTAATTGCTTAAGTTTTCAGGAAGGTGGTGAAGTAAATATGTGACTGAAGCTGTTATATTACTGATCAGATTTGGCCAGATGTGACTTTAACCCATAAAGACCCAAACAACCACTGGAAACCAAAATCATCTACCAACACCAATCTATATACTGTATGTACATCACTACAAAGATCGGATATCATCATTTTTTTAAATGAATGCTTTATTTTGAACACGTCAATTTAAATCATTCAACAAAACAATGTTACAAATCAACAATATTTAGTTAACAATGAAAAAAAAAAGGTATTTATAGCACATCAACAGTGATCTACTTTCTGAATGCGTACTGGTTTCTAACCTTTGCTCATACTACAGTATATTCCAGACAGATTTGCTTTCTGCAGATTTCACCCTGTACTGTCTAGAACACACCGAGCAGGCAGAACCATGGCTCTACAACAGGTCCTTGGACACTTTCTAGGATTAAACTTGGAAGTAGGTGGGCTGTTGATTTTAATCATCAAGTTGAAAGACATTTATTCTGCCTTTGTCAATCGCATTTTCAAAAACTGCTCAACTTTCAATGAGACATGCAGTGACCTGTCAATCAACTGGGGTGGCACTGGCACCTGAGGTGTCCAATCAGGTTCCAGAGGTGGTCAGTGTCAGGGACGATTTGAGTTTCTGCACGATATGAGCCGCACATGCGTAGACATCATCCAGAGACTCAGACCATCCCTTGACACATGGCTCACATTCTCACCTGGCACACACACACACACACACACACACACGCACACACACACACATACACACTGTCACGGTTAGCATGGCACGGCTTGGCTCTGAAGTAACGTTAGCTCAGCACCAAGTTTAGCTCAGCCTAGCCTGGGATGGTGGGATCTGGCAGGCGGAGTGGACCGCTCCTCTGGATACGAACACTCAGTGAACGGTGCACATCAGGGGGTTTTAGAGGCGGCCGTACACAACGCTGACTCCAAAATGAGTAGGTTTACCCTGGACTACACCAGCGGCTGGAATGGAATGGAATGGAAATCTGTCGGTCTCAAGGACTTCCTCTGAAATTGCAAGTCCTTCTCCTCCCATTGTGTTGAAGGGTCAAGTCAGAGACGAGACTGAGGCAGCAGGAAATGGCCTCGACTCCAGACTGAACTCGAGTACTACAACACTACTACTACTGTGGTGCATTCACAGCCCAGATATATAATGACAAATACACAATTGGTCGATTGCACAAAGTGAGGCTACAGCAATATTCCTACGGAAGAAACAGGAATGGAAACTCCCTCTTCTTTTTGGAAAGGAATTTGACAGTGATAGAGTGTAAAGTAATCCCTTAAACCCCACATGTACAGTATTGCTTTGAGTCACTGTAATGCCAACTCTAATGCTCACCGCCCCTTTGCTTCTACAGTACGCCTTTCCCATGGATTTTGATGTTGGCACTTCTCCACATTATCTCAGCTTTTAATCAATGAGCATTCTGATCCATGTCTGGATAAAAGACACTTTACATCAGCTTCCAGCAGTGATGTGTACTCATTCATTCCCTAGCAAGCCCAGACAAAGCACAAACATCATCCAATTAAATCACAACATCTGTTGGAGATGGACGACATGCATAGGTTTAGGTGGATTGAAAGCACCTGAAATAATCATTTCTGTGTAGATATGAAAATCCTGTGGCATTTGTGCATGGGTTAAATGTGCCTTTTTATTTCTTTCATGCCATGCCTGAATGGTTTTTCAGGTTCACTAATGTCTAAACGCTGTAAAAAACCCAAACCGAACAAAAAAAAACATTTCACAGCGAAACATACCATCTATTCATCCATTCTTGAAGCAAACGGTATGAAGAACATTTTGCTGAATAACCTTGTTGAAAACATTTCTCAACAGAACCTGTTTTTTTTTCTGTATATTGAGCTTTTCCACCTCAAATGAGTTTTAAAAACACTTAAAATCCATTCATGCAAAGCACAAACCTTTTCATTTAGTTCAAAAAGGCTCTTTGAATGTTAAGTGGCACCAAATTGAATTGAAACTGAAAGAAAAGGTCCTGTTTTATGAGGGCTGCACTGAGGTCTACAGAGCCAAACAAAATCAAAGTAAAGCAAACATTCCATAGAAACAAGGGTTTACAGCTAATAAGGTCATGTATACTGGCACTGAGTATACATGACGCTAGTTCAGCTCAGTTTGTTCAACCCAATTCTGGTTCTGAAATCCAAAGTTAACTTCACAAACAAACAACTCTTTGAAACTCAAACTATTCACATACATTCCTTCTATTTAGCTTTGTTAACAAGTTAGTCAACATCATTACAGAGCTGCACATCTCCACCCCCGTCCCTTTTTCTCATCAGATCGAAAGCAGCAATCCACTCAAATATGCCATATCAGGCCATTTAACATTCATTTTACCAAGAAGTTGATGATGGAATTCTGCATCTTTTCCGTACACATTTTTATTATAACTCCTTATATCTAAACAACAGGATATACTGATTACTGACCACACTCAAAAGGACATATACGCATGGAAGTTATCATTTAAAAACACTTAAAATGCTACATAACTGCACTGGGACATCACTAATATTTTAAAAACCTAAATCTCTTTGTTAACTTACATCACAAACACAATGAAAATGCAGTATTTATCCTCTGCGTGACATCTGACTCTTTTTTTTTTTTTTTTTTTTTTACAGCTATTCACATATTGCTTTAAGCAGCTTCAAAAAGTACAAGAACAGTGGAAAAATGATTGCGCTTTCCACAGTTATATTCCACTTTAATATGACATTTTCTCTTATGCTCATCAATTCAACTTGAGAAAATATACAGCAGCTATTTATAATCATATCAGCCAAAGTATAATCCCCTTTTTCTTGATGTATTGTTCTTGAGCACAGCATACTAATACTGTTTTGACTAATTCTAGCCAATAAAAGAAAAAAATATATATATATAGAAGGAGGAAGCATGTATGTAAAACGCTGTCACTTGTAGAATTCTTTTGCTACGACGTAACTTTTCACCTCCAGTATTTTTCATCCCACTGATATGTAATGATGACTGATATGTAATTTGTTCTGGAGAGATTTTTCCTGCAGGATCCTTTAAGATGCAACATTTTCAAATGTCAGCTGATATTACTTGACACTGATGTAACCTATATAAAGTTCACAAAAGCACTTTTCTTTTGCTGCTACAGAAACATCAGTCGCTTTGTGGAAAAATCATATGATGCATTTACTGTATCTATGGTTTGACTTGATCGGTTGTGCCACTCGACTTCATCGGCTTAGCCAGATATGTCTGCCTAGTGAGCGTGATAGATAATTAGCTTGTTATTCTTAATGAGGAGAAAGATGTAATATAGCCCTTTGAGAAAACCCCTGTAGTGAAGTGGCATCATCTAGAAATAAAAATGTAAAAATTGCCACGGTGTGAACAGTCCCACGGAGATACTCTCTTCTTTTGGTTTTTATTTCTTCTGGAACAAAAAAAAGGACAGGATTTGTTGAAGACGAGGTCTGCGGATCACAGAACTCTATCTGCATATCAGAAGAAGTATACTTAAAAGCCTTGGCGTGCTTCCTGACCTTGACTTTGCCTCAGCTTAAAGTTTTTGGCAATAAATAATGCAGAAGTTGTTTTATTATGATCAGCTTAGAGGCCACAACAAAGAAGGGAGACACAAACTTAAGGATAATTGAAGACCCCTCTTTCCATCCTGTTCACTTACTAAACATTAAGATGGACGACAGAAGTTAATTTCATGCTGCTATGGAAGGCTGAAGCTGAAATATCACATTTTAAAGGAGCGTGATGGATTCTTGACAGTGATTGGTGATCACAGCTGTCAATCACATCGTTTTATTTCCACCCTCTCTTTAAAGACCCATTATTTGCTCAATGATGCTGAAAAAACACTGTCGACTGACGCTCCACCAGGAATTTATTTTAAATAAATCATGAAAGACTGGAGATCAGGGGTATAAACAAATGTATGGATGTGTGTGGGCGTGTATAAGGCATTTGTTCAAAATGCTAAACAAAACTAAAGAATACCACAAACAAAAGATTACACTGGTACATGGTGGGAAGGCCCTGGCACACTGGTGTGGGCAGCTGGGGTTAAATCACCTGTTAGAAAAGTTACAAAGGAAATGTAAATTAACATGAATCATATATCAATTTACAATATAATGTAAATAAAATTGTATATAATGTAAAAAATATATATATACTCTTTCATTATTTGAGTCACACTATCTCCACCATTAACTTCACATCATTCCTTCACTCATTGAAGATAACACTGAGGGGTTAAAGACCTTTTCTTCCAAATAAAACCAAACAGGAGTATCTTAAAGCTGTAATACCGCTAACAGCCACTAGGGTCAGCTCCAAAAATCCACGGCTCTTGAGACAAACACTTAAAAACCTGTGACCAGTCATTCCAACCCCATCCATTCCATTTGTAACCTCTAATGAGTGATCCGTCTTTATTTTTTTCCAAGATCTCAGGGTGAATAGACCTTTGTCCCGACAACACTTTGATCATATTTTCTGACTTTCTATTCATTGCATTTTTGTCCTGACAGACGGCTCCACCGTAGCTATAGTTGTGCTTGATGACGTTTACCAGTTTAAAGTGTCAATAAGATAGTTTTTAGCATGCGCTCACCTCTGACCCCTTGCACACATTCTTCAATTTTATATCGTGTATCTATCGTCTCTTTTAACCTCTTTTCAAATTGGTTGATATTTGGACAAAGGACAACACACAAACGATAGACACTGCTAAAAATTATGCAATATTAATGTTATTTACAGTATATGCAGTCAGTTTATCACCAGTTATCATAAGTTTAAGCTTAGTCCGTCATGATCAGGAATTTAACTCCCTCCTAAGTAAATGGCTCTGTGGCACTGGAATCACATTCACACATTGGTAAAAAAAAAAAAAAAGGGACTTTATTGTTCAGGGTAGAAGCGTACAGCCAGCAACAATTAACACGGATTCCCAAGTCAAATGACCCAGTAGTAACAGGTATACATCAGTTCCAGTTTGGATTGGCAGCGATAAAAACATGATAAACAGGTGTAGCCGCTAGCTTTCACCCCTTCTCCAGTGTGATGTTATGAATCGCATCATCAGCCACCAATTCCATCCATCTCCTTCCAAGCGGGGCTCAAAAATCATTCAGTTGTTGAGTTTCAAATAAGGATCTGAAAGAAACAGTATGAAAATGTAAAGACCATTACACTGCCTCTGCCCTCAGTGGTACTTTGAACTGCTCTGTTTTCCATCAAACTCGACTCACCATAAACAAACAGCAGATGGAGGGAGTCAAATGCTTATTTTTGAGTGGTTTTACCCATGTTTATAATTCCAGATATACACGGACATTTTTGGCTCCTGCACACACACTTCTGTGATGCTTTATAGTGGGTCTCAAACTGTGGAGCCTGTCCAGTATACGTATACAACAGCTCTATACCAATTTTGCCCTGTCTGCCTCTGTGAGAAGCATTCACTCCTGCTGGGTGGACTTAATTAGCTGCAGACTCGAGGTGCAGGGAGGTTCCTAATTGGTTTCATTTACCTGGACAGCTATCTATTGACAAGGGCTGGCTGAAGAATCTCAGTGGGCACTTGTGACATGCCTCCAGACATGCATGAGGCTAACACATGGGAATGCACTCTGCAGGCTCATTATTATAAAATATGGACGAGAGCTGATGTTTTGGGCTCTCACATTGCGTTTTACGAAGTTTTGTTACTTCTCGAGCCTCTGGAGATCAAGCAGCTTGTGACAGATTGTCCGTCAACCTCCCAACCTCCTTTGGAGAATCAATGGAGTTAATGGGTATGATCTATTCACAGCGTATATGTGCATGGCTGCCAACCTCGGCCTACCTCCTCCTTCACAGATCACCACACGCGTCACATTGATGTGTGGAGGCAGGCAACGTTATGCACACACGCACACACTCCTGGAGCTTAGCTTCTGTAATGAGGCAGGCAGCTGACTTCACTGACTGCCCCAGCCATGCCCCAGTCTGTCTGCTAATGAGGTCCTAATGTAACATTTGCCCCTCTATGGCTGGCATGAAGGGGTCTGTGATGAAGCTAAATACGAAGCCAGATTTTCCACTGATCCCAAACGGCCCTCTAATGCTGATTTGTGTCCTTTTAATTGGTTATTTGCAGACTACTCTTTCAGTTTGGACAATATTTTCATTATGCAATTAACAAAAAGACTTCCAGCTCAGAGATGAAGGATGAACTTTAGCCTGGAGTGCTTGCAGATTCACATGGTGAGGTACTGCACAAAAGACTTCAGAGTGACTTTTCATGTCTAAAGGAAAGAACAACAACTCCTTTTTTTATGCTTTCACCTTTTTATATCTCTATTTTGTTGCCAACCAATTGTGGCTGCCTGAGAAGCAGTGAGCGATGACTGCACACAGCACATAGCTAGCATTAATCACGTGGAGAGATAGGGGCAGTCAGGGAGGAGGCAAACAGTTGCTAGGCATTTCTCACACACAGCTCCCTCTCTCCGCTACACAACATTATTCTTCCTCGGGTGTTGCTGGACAGTGCTTTCTCTAGTGGCTCACATTGTTGGTAATATTGACTCTGCTCACATGATAACTGCGAGCTCTCAAAGTTTGACTTCATGATGCAACATCTGGGCCAAGAATGTGTCATGGAGAAGCACATGTGAAAACAAAAACCTGATTCACTGTCAGACTGGATGTGTTGAATATGAAATGGACGTGTATTTATTGGTATGATTTCTATTCGCATTAAAACAGAAAACAGCAACAAACATTAATCATGTTTTCTTTGCAAAACTGCCCCAAAGTTTTCACAAGTAATATTTTCACATTAAAACTTCTAAAAATGCCAGTCCAGTGTTACCTACATAGTTGGCTTTGCATACTAATAAAGTGTAATGCTTCCATTAATGTTTTATTAATATTCTAAAACTCTATTTTCTTTAATGTAGCAGCCCGTCATAATGTTCCTGACAGTACTTCAAGCTCTTTCATCAGGATGAAATAGCATTTTGTGAGGATGTGACTAAATAAAATGTAAGTAAAATTTGAATGTATTACTAAGACTTTCACATGAGAACATTTTTAAACTCATCAGTATGCAGTCTTTCATTGTAGTCTCCCTTAACATCAGGTCAATCTGGTCATAAGCACCTTCCGTTTCCACTGACTTCATATTTGGTTATGATTCGATGATAACCCAGTTAAAGGAGTACTTTTTAAGGTTACAGGAGTCATCTTGACAACAAAACAGAACCTTTAATTACAATCAGATGAATCAACTACCCATGTAAGTAGTTGTTGCAACACTGATTTAGAGTGAAGGGAAGACGCATTAGACTAGTTACATAAAATTAGCAGAATGTTACACGCTGATGGTATCGTGGAAGATTGTATCTGCAAGCACTGCTAGACAATCAGCACATAAAAAACAGTGATTGGGTGGAAGCAAATGGTGTTATAATTACACCAGGAGAACATAGACCAGTGTACAGGGATGTTGGACTGATGTGCTTCTGAAAAGTCAGAGAGCAAGGTTTTTAAAGAGGATCTGCAGACATATTTCTCTACCCATTTCTGTGTAAAATAACTCCCACTGAACTGCAGCCCTAATTTCTTTGTTGCCAGCTTATGCTATTTATATTAAATTGTACATGCATTAACCCTTGCAGTAGCTCATATATCTGTTATAGCTGTTTTTTTTCTGTCAGGCTCCAGTCAGTTTATATTAACAGTTATTAAATGACAGAAGCAGGTGGTGTGAAATGATAAAACTTCAGAAATCTCCTCAATGGAACTTTATAGTCATTACCATTATATATAAAAATAAATAAAAAAATAAAAAAGCACAGGTGACATCAGGGTGGGCCAAATCCAAAACAACAATTAAAACTGCTGTAAATGGGAACCAACAATGACCTTTAACCTAATCATAAGAAAAATCAAAACAGTAGAAATTAGGGCTATACTTTGAAAAAAAAATAACATTATGCATTAATGAAATAATCAAGATTTTAAAAGCTGAATGCACCTTGAAACTAAATACAAAAAAAGCGTTAAATAACCAAAATCATCTATCTAACAAAAAAGAGCATTATAGCAAAAAAAAAAAAAAAAGGCAGACTAATAACAGAAGAACATGCTGAAAGCAGACAAAGGCTAAAAGACAAAGGCCTGCTCCTGCGCCTCCTCTTGTTCAGTCTGGATCTTTGCAGCCAATGGGAGCAGAGGAGGCGTCAGAAGGAGACAGCAAAGAGGACATGACTCCAAAACAGTCCTGATGGAGGACCACAGCCAGTCTTAAACATCATACATGCTCCACTAGGCAGAATGCAACAGCGGCAAAAAGGTCACATTATCCTTCACCTTTAACATTTGGTCACTAAGGTTCAATCGCTTCATCCTTGAGCCCAAGAGAAGATTTCTGCCAAATTAGAGACGACCTGTCAAACTGCTTTTGTGTTAAGAGATGAAAGGAGCTTCCTATAACAATAACAAGAGTAGCCCAGAGAAGACAGAGAAGGTTTTATCGGCCTCTTCTTTCCTGGACTCAAACACATTACCACACTTCCTCTGCTGTATTCTCTAGAGCAGCGCTGTCAATCATCTGGCCAAAACCGGCCCACCACAAATTCCAATTTGACCCATGGGATGAACATTTGCATGAAAAACACAAACAGCCAATGGCATCAAACTCATTTTAGCCTTATTTGACCAGAAGTGATCAGACCAGTAAAATAATAGCAGAATAACCTGTAAATAATGACAACTCCAAATTCCAACAATATTATGTCTCTCACTATCAGTAATATACATACATATATATAAATGATAAGTTGAAATTGCATGTGTTTTTTTTTCAGAAATTTCAGGTTGTGCAGGTTATTTTTTTCTGTTTTAGACATTTTAATATTTTCATAATTAAATTTGAGACTTTTTTGTGCACAAAAACAAAGACAAAAATTGGAATTGTCAATATTTATATGCTATTTTTTGGATTAATTTACAGGTCTGGTCCACTTGAGGTCATATTGGACTGTATGTGGCCCCTGAACTAAAATGAATTTGACAGCCCTGCTCTACAGGGACTGAATGTGTCATGTATTCCTAAATAACGCCACATATTAACACCATCATACCCATTCAATGTATCGTAACTAGGCATTAAAAAATCAGTCATAAAATCCATATTCCTATTACAAATGTATTGAAACAAATGATACATGTTCTTTATTACATGAGAAAATCAAAGTAAATCTTCACATTTCATTGGTTTCCTCAAACGGCCAGGGATGGAACGAACAACCTTCTGAAGGACGACATCTGGGTTATCACTGAGAACCTCCAGAATCTGTGAATAAGAAATAAAACAATAAGAAAATAAGAAACCCCCATTAGTGTTTGTTTAATAAATGTTTTTGTCATGACTTCAGTGATTCTAAACATTCTATAAGCCATTCCTAATGCCTAGTTACTGTTCAGCCTCCCTATATATGTGCATTATACATGAAAAATAAAACTGCTTGACTCTGTCAGGGTTTATTTTGAAGTAATGACCAGCTCTGGGTACATTACCCCTTACTTAGATTCCCCCATTACCTTCTGTGTTCCCTCGCCACATGTCTGAACCCTGACGCCCTCATAGAAAACTCTGCGAGTCTTTATGGCTTCAGACGACAGTCTTTGGGTTTTTCATGTTTAATAACTGAAGATCAGCTCAGCGGATTGTTCCCAAAAACCCTTGCGATGTTTATCCTACAGTAATGGTGGGGATGGAAGCTGCCGCTGTGCAGAGAAAACTTCAAATGAACTCCAGTCTCTCTGCTCAACCTTAACAACCAATCTATGAGCTTGCAGAGCCTGGCTGGAGTTTTGAGGTTACGATCACAATGTTTTTCATCAGGCCTTTAAATTGCAAAAGCCGGCCTTCTATCACATATCATCTTAATTGGTTCCCTCCGCCAATGGAATTCCCAGATTTACCCTGCAATTCCAAAGCAGTCGCAGCTCATTAGGAATAAATGTGCTGCAATGCACTGATAACATTGGAGTTTAATTGAAAGGCAATCGCAGTACTTCAAAGGGAAAAACAGCATCCTCCTCCTCCTGTCCCTTCCATTCCTCTATGTAGTTGCTATTGCTGTGACTGGTTTGAAAAATGAATCCCTCATACGGTGCCTTTATAGGGTTGGTTTTCTCTCACACCACGACATTCTTGGACATTAGCTTCCTTGTGACAGCCCTGTGATGAGAATGTTATTTTACCCTGCAGTTTTTCAGGAAAACCAGCGTATGTTTTTGTGTCGTGCGCTGTGCCATGAAACATAATATGACTAATGACATATTTTGTTTCCACTACAATGATCTATGACCCGCAGAATCCGTTTGTCTGCCTGAAATCTCTCCACGAGTGATCAGAAAACTGCTTATCACGTTGCGCTAAAGTAAGCCTTGCCGTGTTTTTCCTGCTTTTAATATTATTTCTCTGAATATTTCCATTAGCAAAACAAGCTCGGAGTATCTGTGGAATAGGTTTCTTGACAGGGTGATCTTGTGAGAACAGGATTAAACAGGCTTTCTTCCAGCCAGCCTTTCTTCCCAGCCTGTGATTAATACATTTATCCCTAAACGTCCGAAGACATCTCAGGAGAACCGGAGGAACGTTGCGTTCAGCCCTGCAGGTTTTGGGAGTTGTTTTTTGAAGGTACCCTTCTGTTTTCACTCTGTGCTGCACACCTGCTTTCCAGTATGGCAGGGGCTCTGTAGACTCCACAAATGTCAGCCTTCTTTTCTTTCTTTATTATCTGGAGAGGCCGAGGGAGGAACCAAACGAACAGGACCGCGCTGGTATCAAAGTGAACCTCAAGCATCAATAAAATCTCAACCTGTCCTTCACCTCCATCTGATGTTTGTGGATCAGAGAGATGGTCATTAAAGCAAATGCCACTCAAACTTACACCACAGAGAATTAACTACCTTGAAGGAGGGGAAAAAAATCCATTCACGAGAGTAAATAATATTCCTAAATATTCAACTGTTTTCAATGAAAGAGGCAACCTTTCATTTGAATCTGAGAACATTTCTGTCAGCAATAAATTTGATATGTCCTCTGATCAGTCATTCATCCCCAGTGACTTCCTTCTGTCGTCCCACAAGCAACCTGTGACAGTCTGAACGCTAAAGAACTGTGGAAAAGTCTGCACGTATTCAAGGGAATGTCCTCAAATAAGCAGTACTTTAATTTGGTCGCCTCCTCACCTATGTTAAAATCTGCTTTTTGAGCATTTAGTCCATTTTATACGTGTTTTTATCCACGTTAACATTGTCTGGGGAATAAAAATCTTGATCTTATTTCTAATCATCTCACAGACTCCATGAAGTGAGTGTTATCACATTCACTGCAGTCAAACTAAAACTAGCCGTGAAAGCTTTTTCATAAATTCATTTCAATGTAGAATTACTTAAGTATACACGATACACAATTATCTCAAAGCACTTAACAAATTAAGGTCAAGCTCTTCTAATACTGTAGAGAAAAATGAACAAATCCCCTGAGAGCAAGCCGTTAGCAACAGCAAGGAAGAGAAATCCTCTTAAAGAGCCAAATTCAAAATAGATGGCAATACACCTTGACCAGTTTGGGTGAATGGAAAGAAAAGAATAGAGAAAGAGCACCAAGTAACTGCGCATTAAGAGAAAAACAGAAATACCTGCGTCGAGGAGCAGGGAGAGAGAAAAAAATATGTATTATGGGAAACAATAAGTACAAAGTTAGCAACACAGAAGTCATGTTTAAATAAACAAGCCTTAGGCCACCAGTACATGTGTTGTTTTATCAAAGTTTTAATGGCCACATATATGCAATTATCCGTCTTTGTTCCAAGACATAATATGTAATATATATAATAACATATGCAAAATACAGTATGTACAGCAATAAAAACAAAAGTCTCTACAGATCAGGACAAGACCTTTGTATTCCAGATGCATTGAGCTATTGTTGATCAGATAATGTGAGACTCGCTCTAACTTCTGCTTCTTTACACTAGGTTTCATTCAATATAATATATGTCGGTGTTTTTTTAACCCATAAAGACCCGGTGCTACATTTGTGTCAGTTCCCAAATGATTTTTTCTCTATATTTAACCTCTCTTAAGTGATTTATCACCATTGATTGCAATATGATCTTCCTTATTTTGTGTTTTTTCAGTGCAATTCATGTATTTTCCCATATTGAATTCACTGATCGTGTAGATGTTCATAAAAGCTCAGGGTAAAGTTAAGGGTCATTATATCAGAAACAGAGAAAACTGAATAAACTGTGTCTTTTTCTGAAAAATGACTGAAACATAAACCCAGTGTCTCCATCCACTGTCATTGATCCAACTCCATGGGTTTTACTGGTGAATCAGTGTTGTAGAAG
>JAPTYQ010000007.1:8507795-8519608 GCA_029814465.1 Ostorhinchus cyanosoma | reverse complement strand
GATGGATGGATGGATGGATGGATGGATGGATGGATGGATGGATGGATGGATGGATGGATGGATGGATGGATATTTGTACACAGCTCTGGCTCTGCAAATGGAAAAATTTTCCAACTGATTTGGCACCAGAGACACCAGAGGGGGGCGGAGCTTCTGAATTAGGAGGGTGTGTTCATTTGGCTGATTTTTTTTTTTTTTTTCCTCAGGATCCACTTACTCCACCTTTAAATATATGCATTTGAGTTATTATGAAACAGTACTTGCAAATATTAGTTTACGTGCTTATCGTGGTAACTGCTTTGTGTACTTTATTGAGAATAAAAAATCACGTTAATCAAAGTGAGGCCGCAAGCTTTTTTCCTCTTAATCCTTTATTAAAGATTAACATGTTTCGTTTTGGTGCCGTATTATTGTAAACACCACTCATTCCCTGTGCATAGTAGTTGATGAGCAATAAAATGCTCATCAGCCTCTTAGTTGATTATATGATGAGCAATCAGTGCTAAGTGAGCTACCAGGAGATAGACCTGACTGGGAAGTTTCCCCTTCTACTCACAGCAACTTTAACAGAACACCAGCCTCTTGTGTGTGTCGTTAGTGATTGTTTTTGTGAATTGACAGTGAGATTCATTGAGGGATCGGCAGGACTTGACCTCCAGATAACACTGCTGTCCGTCAGGTGAAAACACTGTGACACAGTTCTTGAACCCTCTCTCATGCCGATGGTTGGAGGAGACAGGGGTTCCCTCTGGGGGCTTGACCGGCACGTCACCTCATCTTTTGAACACGGGGAAGCCATATTGACTTTCCCAGTGGAGCGTGATTGTGCTTATTTATGCCTCATCCGTCTTTAAAGACCCCCACATCTATCAGTAAGTTGCTGTTCACCTTGGCTCGGAGTTTTTCTAGACCACGTTTTAGCTTTCAGGTATTTTTGCCGACACTGATATCACACCTTTTTGAGTCTTTTGGAACGCTGGCATTTTATGTTGGGTTTCATCTTTGCACGAGTCCTTGGCACTTTTGGATTATAGTGTTGGCTATGAAACACTTTTGGACAATAATTAAGTTATAGAAAGAGAACTGTCACCTTGCTATCAAACCTATTATACTCATATTCTTTAAAGTGCAGCTTTCTTGGTCTACATCCTTGGTAAAGGTAGATTCGTTGAGTTAGTTCACATTTCCATACACTGAAAATACATACCTTCTTAAATTGCATTTATAATTTTCCTTTTTTTTTGTTTTTTTGCCCTGCCCCCAAAGGGGAGGCAAGGAGTATAGTTTTTGTTTTGGTTTGTTTGTTTGATTGTTAACACTCTATTAGCGAAACTATTGGTTGAATTCATACCAATTTTGGATTATAGATTCACCCAGATTAGATCTCATTACATTTTGGGAAAAGTGGGTCAAAGTAAAAATTTTTTTTTTTTTTATGAATTTTTAATTTGTGTTTTTTCTCCATTAACTTAGAATGGGAACAATTTCAAATGTCTGTAACGGCAAAACTATTGGGTGAATTCATACCAAACTGGGATTATATATTGCCAGTGACCCAGAATGGATCTCATTACATTTTGGGAACAGTAGGTCAAAGTTCAAGTTTGATATGAATTTTAAAAATATTCCCATTTACTTATAATGGTTGAAAAATGTGCAAGGGGCGGGGTTTGTTGTGCCTGGCACCACTTTATTGTTGTTGGTTTTTTTTGCTAAGGTTCTCAAAGGTAATAAAAAATATCAACCAATCAACAACAACAAAAAAGTCTTGTTTGTTGTTTTACTGCAATTATCAATGAATCAATATGAGTAATATAAGAGGGACTTGATCGCAAACTTGCACTATGCTGTATTTTAATGCATATATTTCATTTTAGGTTTTCTGGGTGTAGGAAGCAACACAATTGTCAATTAAATCTCACTTTATTTATGGGTTTTGTCACATTTCTTTCTGGGCTTTTCAAGTAGCCAAACTCAACAAACTCCACAATAAAAGCCCATGTTAGTTCTATAATACAAAAAAATCATGAACTTTGTCGACATTTTGACAGGCTGATATCTGTTTTTTAATAAAATCCAGTATCGGCAAGCTGATGTATCGGCCCAGCCTGCTGGCAGAGTCCATACTTCCATCAAGATATTATTGGAAATCACTGCTTGGAGGTATTGAGGCAGGAGATTCATTAGGCTCCTCTTGGCGCCTTAAAAATGACAAAGTAACAAGATGGTGGAATTGTCATATTGAAGAAGGATTTTTCAACCTCAAAGCCACTCCCTAGTCCTGTACCATTCATTATCAGAGTTTTTCCAATAAATGTCTGGCACAAATGATGTCCATATAGCCTAATACTTACCACTTCCTATCCCATAAATAGCAAAACACAACTGACCCTGACTCGCTCTGTATTCTCATCCTCACCCAACCTACATCCACAAACAGCAAACACCATATTTTAAAGCAACACTAAGTATTTAACAGCGGGGGGATGCAGTGTAAGCGTACTTCTGTGCATGCTTTAATGCTCTGCTATTCAGCGTGCATCTCCTCCAGACGATGGATTAATGACCTCCGAACAAGTTAATGCACAGGAAGCCACAGCTGGGACTTCAGAGGCTTCAGGCTCCCTCAACGCCACATCACAGCCATTAACCTCTCCCCTTACGCCAGCATAGGAGTCTATAACGAGGAGACACGGCCCAGCCTGTTACCTCAAATCACCTCGATCAACTGGAAATCGATACTCATTGATCAGAGCATAGATTGCCATTAGGGGTCGTTGTGATATAGAGGGAAGCAGCTGATTGACCAGAAGGGAAGGTTACAGTAACTATGTGGTATGTTTGGCTTCCCAGATGTACAGCTAATGAGAAGCCCTCCAGTTAATGATTGATGTTGCAGCTTAAATCGCAAAGAAATTGGAAAAGAAGCTGAAGGCAGAAGTAGGGAGACACATTTTAAGGCTGTCTAGGTGGAAAGGCTACCAACCAATGACAATCTATAAACGGGAGGAGGTGCCTGTTTGGTCGAGCATCAATGTTTAACACTGTGTGGGTGTGTGTGTCTGTGTGTGTGTGCAAGTCCACTTGTGGGTGATTGCCGAACATGCTGTATCTTCTATTTTTTATTTACTCGGATTTCAGATTTTGTGTGCCGCAATCATTTCATCATTCAGCGGCCCAGCCAGAGCAGTGTGGGGGTAAATAGTACAAACATCAACATATTTTTTCCTATAGTATTGCAGACATGAATCTTGTTCTCTGTCGCTGAGATCTATGGCCGTGTTGCACTTTGCGGTTCCATCGGCGTTTCCTGGCACCGCTCAGAGGCGGCTCGGGTAAACAAACGGCTGCAGCTATTGACAGAGCTGTTAGGTTGTGCACAGGCCGATGTATTTTGTGTTGCAGGACGGCAGGCCTTTTGAAGAACTGAGCTGCTGATTTGATACAGAGAGGCAGTGTTTGCTTGCATTTTCCCAGCACAGTGCTATCTACCTGGACAGAGCTGATTCTCTACATTGGTGATGCAGATATGTGTGTCTTTTTTTTCTTTTATCTCTATACTCAGACCTTGACTCACTCACTCAGTTTCTGTCCCACAATTTGCACACAACTACACACATGCACTCATAGGTAAGGAGGTCCGTCTGATGAACAATGGTGCATGCATATGTGTGGACATAAGTATGCACACTGCATGAGTGTGTGTAGACAAGCATGTGTTTGCGTGTGGATCAGGCTCCACAACACCAATTACAACCCTATGCCTCGCTTTCGTAATATAAATGTAAATCAGCCTTTTAACTTGTACACAAGAACTCCTGGAGGGGGAGGGACGGAGACATGGAGAGTGGGGAACGAAGTACCTCACCTCCAGATAATGATGTGTTTCCTTGCCATTACCATGCAGCCCATCACAAAGGTGTTGTGCTGCTTGAATATAGTAGAGCACCTCACGCTTCCCAGTGGACACTTGTTTAGGGCTTTTGTTGTTTATTCCAGTCTGGCTGCTGCATAAAATAGACTCTCTCTCCCTGGTTGGCTGAGTGGACGGGGAGATAGCTAGTCAGTAAAGTAGCTCAGTCAGTAACTCAGTTTGCTGACCACTGTCTGCATCCCAGAGTGCCTCAGTGGCATCATGATGCTCTTGTCATTAATGGTCGGCATTTGTCTGTGATCTGACGCCCATGAGGCACAATCCCATCTGAGCGCTCTCCGTTTAATCTCGCCTCATTATTTTTCCATGCGGTAAACTGGGGGTAGGGGGGAGTTTTGATGCCATCTTTTTAATGGGGAGCAGAAGCAATCACCACGGGAGCTTATAATAAATGTTCTCTACATGCTTTCTTTGAACCCGTCCACTTCAACCTCTGCAGATCTAGAAGGCTGCGCTCAGCAAAGACCTTTCTAATAAAGTCCCTTCTGATAGGGCCTGATAAAGTTTGCTTCTGAAGTTTTTACGTCTTATGTGGTGAATAGCTTCAGAGATGCCTAGGTTCTTCGAAGCTGAACCACCGCGGTTGCATGAATAAGACAGATTGATGGAAATTCATCCTTTGAAAACTTCACACCTGCCTGTCTTCGATGGGGTTAATATAAATAACAATACCTATTGTACGATGCCTGAAGAAAAGTCGACACAAACCAAATCAAACCAGATTCTGTGATCAGGAAAGTTACAGGAGTTTATTTTAGTTTTCAGAAAGTTTTTGTTGCCTCTCTTGTTCTGACGTTTATGGTTCAATCACAATCCCAAACCTGAAGCCAGCACAGTTTTCTTAATAACAACTTGACTCGTTTCATTCTTTCTGTGGGAAACCCTTTGTAGAGATTGAATCAAATGCAAATAAATGCAAAATTACAGTTAATCATCACACATTTGTAATTTTTTTTTTAGGTAAGTAAGAAGTTGCTCCATGGATAAAGGAGACTTAAGTGAACATGAATTTGTTTTATAATAAATGTGTTTATCAGTGTGGCCCATGGATAATTTACAAACATCAAAAACCTTTTTTTTTTTTTTTACATCCTTAATTGCAGTGCAAATCTTTGAATTATGCTAAAGAAAACATGAATAATAAACTATGTGGTGTCACCAATGCCATTTTATAAAATTAGAATCCTCTTTACATGCATCTTAGTTGCATGTGTTCTTTAGGTGAAGAAAACGTAGAAAGTCGAAATAACATTCTAGTAGAAATAAACAGTTTTACTCACAAACACATTCAAATGTAAAAAGAAAACAATTGAAAGTTATATTCCAGCGTCTGGTGAGAGCACATTTTCTTTTTGTATGAATATTAAAATAAAACAAAACCAAGTAGTCAGTGTAACATTAAACTTGACATGAATTTATCACATTTTTGTGAATGTTAGCCTCCCTGTTTCTCCCTTGTGCGATTTCCCATGCGAAATTTGACATAAATCAGATACGGTCACCATGTGAATAAAACAAAAGGACAAATGGCATATCGCACAAATCTCTGTGACACACTGGACTCATTCAGCCTTCTACTCACTACTGCTTGGCTCAGGCCCAAATCATAAACAGCCCAACACAAGCCCCACTGTCCCCCACATCCATTAGCCTGTATCCAACAGGCACAGAGTAGGCATAAAATATGTTTCCAGCTTCTTCATTAAGCACCGAGGGAACAAAAAAAAAAGAGAGAGAAAATCTCCAAAAATTATAGCCTTACACAGAGAAGACAAGACTCAAGCCAAGAATCGGTTAAGGTCCACCAGCCTTGTCACAGTAACTGAGTTGATAAGCAAGGATGAGAAGCGAGGCAGCCTCTCAGGGCATGCTGGGGGAGAGTGGAAGTTGATAAACAGCGAAGCCCTTGGACTGAGAGTGTAGTTTATTGTAGCCTTATCTAAAGTGATAATGGCACCGCTGAGGGTCTAGTAATGAGGGATGAGTGGGAGGTAACCTTATAAAAGGCCCTAATGTCAGATCAGATAGCTGCTGGAGAAAGGTAGAGGAACATACACTCAATATTTTTCTCTCCACAAGGCAGAAGGGGAGAAAACAACATAGTGGATTTAGCTTGGGGGGGGGGTTTAGAGTTGGTGGGCTTTGTGAAAATGATGCTATCTCCACAACTGTCAGGTGGCGAGAAGTTGGTATGCTTTGGAAGAGCAGAGGAGACAGTTTCAGTGAAAATAAACAGAGTATCTTGGCTCAAATGATGGGATGGAGAACTCTTTTTTTTTTTTCTCCCCCTCTCTATTTCCCATTTCAGATTTGCACCATTTTGTCAGGGTGTAAAGAGGTTGGAGAGCAATGGAGTGTTGAGACTGAATGAGAGTGGGCACCAGACGGATGCATTTCTCACAGATTACGGTCAGATACTGAAGCCTTCCAGCGAAGCCTGCGGCTTTGCTTTTCTTTATCTTTATTTCAAGCGTTCACTTACAGCTGCAACCCCCCACAAGAACTACATACAACCATCTAATCACCGTCATGAGATATGAAGCAGTAACTCAGAATTTCAGCCGATGGAAATTTTCAAATATTCAAGAACTGTTGTTTGTTTTGGATGAAACAGTATAATGTGTGAGAATACCTGCATAAATTGATTACAAATGACTCAAATATTGTAAAGAAATGCATAAAACAACTGGACCGGATTTATCCATCTTTCAACTAATGAGAGTTTTGCTATAGGTATTTGTTTTGTGCCTCTCAGGAGCTCAGATTGTTTGTGACCTCTGCACGACATGAGATTAAAAGAAAAAATAAGACACCTTCCTGAAGTAATTGTACATATTAAATCACACTGTTTTGAAAAAAGAGTTATTAGTAGATGTACCCCACACTCCAGATATAATGAATGAATGCATTATTCATCTGTTGTCATCAGAAAGCACATCTAACGAGTGGGAGAGCTGGCAGGTAAAATGGGTTTTCATGTGCACTGCAGAGGCGCTGAAAGGCAGCTCCCAATCATTTTTCATATCTTCACATGCAGTCAACATTGTCACATCAATATTCACACAATATTCTGAGGTGAAGAATCCATGGGGATGTCTCAAAGACCTACCTCCTACGTTTGAAAAAAAAAAAAAAAAACCTAGTACAGTATGTATCATATAAAAGAATCATAAAATTGTCACTGTGTTAATAACATTGGCTCTGTTTAATAGAAAAAAGTACAATTACAAGTCTGACCAGAAAAAAAGGTTATGTTTCCTGATTAGACATTTTATTTTCTATCTCCTTGGTCATTTAAAATCCTATCCTAACATTTCTACAGGGGCAGTCAATTAATCACCTTGCAGCATGTTCAATAAGCAGCAGAGACAGGTTTAACATCAAACAAATAAAACATGATCACATCAGCCCAGTTTAAGCCTCTCTGTAGTGGCTGCTGGTCAATTGTAAATTTTATGATTTTGCCGAAGTCTTTTATGACCTGTCTGGGTTTACCTTCTGACTAGATTATTGATCTTTTAAGCTCATGCGAACTGAACTGCAGCCTGAGATCCTCAGGCAAAGGTTCTATAAGTCGCTTTAAAGTCTAAAGTCTCCTGTTGCAAACCAGGACTTTCAAATGGCCAAGAAAACTTTGCCCGAGGTCTTTCTCACATGGGCTTAAAAGATCGATGATATAGTCAGTAGGTATGTAGGCAGGACAGGCTGTCGGATACCACTGATCTTCTGTCCTGCAAAATGACTCTACTCTTTGTTACTTTTTTACTATAACCAAAAAAAAAAAATCACTGAAATGATTTGTTTATTGTGTGCATCGGATCCAGATGTCTATAGTAAAGAAGTTTTAAACGGTGTAACTGTTGTATTCAAAGAATCCTCTGGCACACAAATGTATCGTAGCATTTATTGATAAAAATAAAAATGGTGTGCTGAATAATGAAAAAAAAAAAACGTGAAGTCTTCATCGTTGCATTTTCAGCCCTGTACACTCTAGTTTTCTGACTCCCACTTCCACATATGTATGGCAACACACTGGGGTATGGGTCAGACTAAATGCATTTTCTTGCTCTGGTTCTTTTAGTTTCCCACTGTTTCATCCTGTTTCCATTAAAATGCATTATCCAGATGTATTTTGCTTCCCCGTTCTTTCTTTTGTGAATAGAGGTTTTTTAAGATACCACATAAGTCTGTCTAGTATGTAGTGGCACCCATCTGTGTTGGGGCTGGGTTCTGCGACCCCTGCGTAGAGGCCTCATTGAAATTCATTTAAAGGTCATGGACGAGCAACCTGGGGCCGCCCTTCAGTCCAGATTGGGCTTGGCTTTGATGGGGTGACACAGCTTGGCGTAACAGCTCTGAAGGTCTTCATGCAGCATGACTGCACTGGCTTATCAGGGAGGGATTCATCAAGGCCCAGTTGGCTGGGAGACCGCGCAAAGGAAATTAAAGACTTCCACTGCCGACGGAAAAAGCCTAATGTAAATCAAGAGGAAATCATCGTGTGGAGGGCACTGGAAGGAGCAGGAGTAATGTTATTATCAGAGACAGACAGTGAAAGAGTAACAGTCTACTGGGGGCTTGTCACCCTACTTTTCACAAGGAACATAAAGTGTAAATGTGAGATGTGTTACTCTCAAAACCAAGGTGAAAGTGATCTGCACAGCAGGTTGAACAAAGGTGTCGATGTTTCAACATTTAGAATGAATTTATTTTAAGCACATGCATAAATTACAATTGTAAGCAGGTACTTGGTTTAAAAACAAAGCCAACATGAGCAGTACTCTACAATACTATTATGAATGTTAAATGATCTAATTTGTGTTGTAGCTCAAGAAGAAATCCAATGTTGTTTAGTGAGATGTCATTTGAGACCAGCAATTGAACGTTTTGTGTTTTCATATATAGAAATATATCATCGGCAAACGTGACAAATAAATAAATAAGAAGGATTTTATTGTTTTAGAACCACAGAAGGAGGTGACTGAGTTAAAAATACCAGGGACATCAGTTCACTTTCAGGAAGAGACGATGTTGGTTCCTCCAACACTTTGAGATGATGTTTACTTCAAACTTGTCACCATGTAACTACAACGCAACAACAACTGTTAGCATAATACCACCCACATTATTCTTTGTTTCATCACAATTGAATGTTAATTCTGAGCATAAATGGAAAGTTCACAGACAAGTACTTTGGTTTGTACCAAGAGAACAATCTACCTGATCTACATTATCTGCTGGTTTTTACAGAAAAACCTGTGAACAAAAAAGTGTTAAACAGACCACAGTCTTTTCCTAATCTTACCAAAAGTGCTTTTGTTTCCTAAACCTTAGCTGGATTCAGCAGTCAATAATTTCTTGATAGTCATTCCCTGATCACATCATTTTAGTGCCTAAATGATAACTAGACTTTAACCATGGAAAATTTTTTCATTGTAGGGCCTTAGTTCAAACGTCCCAGACAACAAGCTTTTGGAAAAATACTTAAGTAGGTTTTCTGTTTTGCATTTTAAAAAAAAGAAAATAACTACATTCCAGCAGCATTTAATACTATTATAACAGTTAATAACAGAAATAGTATTAATAATTATTGAGTCATGATGCACTGAATGACAGAAGGTGTATTCAGACTTACTTCAGTTGGTCCATTTTAAACAGAACAGAGTTCGTTTCCCTGGAAAGTCCCGACTTTTTTTTTTTTTTTTTAGGTGTGAATACAAACTTGAAACTCTGATTCAAACCAAACAGACTCTAGGCTGATTCACTTCTGGTGTGAATAAAACCAGCCTCGAGCTGAACTAAAGGAACCATGCTCCTTTTTGTGCTTGATGAGCCACCGTAGCCACGTAGCATTGTGGGTAATCAGCAAAACTGGAAGTAGTCGAGCTGCATTTGTAGCCAAATGAGCCATGGACAGACGTGGAGCAGTGAGGAGACTGAAGGTCTCATTGACATTTGGTCAATGGTCACACAGGACCTCCATGTTTGTTTTCATCAACATCCGCTGTCTCTGATTCACCCCACCCCCCACTTTTCTGTCCAATGCCGTGCAGTTCATCACATGCATACTTCTATTTACAAATTTTAGTCTTAGCAAAAAGTGCAATGAGAAGGCGATCCGACTCAAATAAGCGGACCAAAGGACTTTCCAGGTGTGAATACACCTGTAGTCATCTGCAGTGCAGAATGACTCTGGTGACACATTTCAGACAGTTTGTCCAAGTAGAGTTATCGTCGTGCACGTGCAAATGTGTAGTTTGTCCGGTAGTGACAGGCAGCAGAAGCAACTGATAAAGATGGGAGACGTTACCACTGCAACCACTGTTCTGTGTTGAAAAACCTTTAAATTTTTAATTCAAGACTTTAATATGCATAGCCTAACGTGTAGGCCTATTATTGATTTTCTTGTATCAAATGTATGGTGTGGCGGCAAGGATTTTGCCGTGGCGGTGTGCCAGATTATTAGCAGAAACACTGGTAACAGCAGTGAATAGAGTATTAAACTGTTGAAAAATGTATGACAATAATAATGCGATTTTGCCTTTTATTTTGCCATCTTATTATGGTGATGCAAAGAACAAGAATGAATTGCTCCCAACAGTGTCTATCCTTTAAAGAACTAAGGAGACATGATTATTAGTTGTGGGAGTGCTGTACCATAGAGTTGCAGGTCTTGACAACTGAGGTTGTTTATGGCTCTTGGCGAGGTAGCACATTGCCCCTTGAAGTTTCCTGTAGTTTGTCTTTGTATGAAGCTCTGCAGGACTGCCTAAGAACCCCTCTCCTTAATGCTGAGAATGTCTCTAGGCATGGGCAGTATTTGAGGTCAGTGCCAACCTCCAGTGAAGGCGACTTCCTAAAGGCCAGGCGAGAGAGTTGAAAACATGTTGATGAGTGTGTCGTCGGTCGCTTTGAGTACTTTCTGCTCGGAGAAACTGTATGTTACAGGAAAAGGAAATGACAAACCTGAAAATAACATCACACGTATTTATTACCAAGCTTTCAGGTTGTATGAGTGCAGTAGAGGTACTTTGGGGCGAAAGCAACAATAAAAATGCTGCACTGCCAAGGTGCCACATCGAGTTTGTCAAGTGGAATGCCGAGTAGGAGGGGAGGGGTAGCGAAGGAGCTCTGGCAAGCCTGGCATCTCTGGGGGCGCAGGAACTCTGTCAGTCTGATCAACTCACATGCAAGGCAGCTAAACTTGGGAAATGGAACCAAGGAATCCATGTGTCTTTGAAAATCACGGTTACTGAGAGTGAGTGGCATATTACAACAAAACTTTGAGAGGTGAACTAACTGCATATCGGCCTCCAATTTTTCACTGATAGAGTAACAAAACTGGTCTCATTTAAACCCTTCACTTTGCCTCTCTGTTTTCTTTCCTTTCCTTTCCCCCTCCTTTCGCACTGCCTCTCTGAGCTCCCCTTGTACCCCGTGGGAGTACGGCACTTGTCAAGCTGCGTAAAACTCAAATGTCTTGACATGACAGATCCGCAGCAACTCACGGGGTCTTTGAAATCATTAACAGACAATGGCTTGGAGAGTATAATGCCACTCAAACCTCTCCGGTGCACCATACAGTTCACGATTTGATAAATCTCTTACAAAACCTTATGTGTGTTTGTATGTGTGTGTGTATATATGTATATATTTGGTTGCAGTGTTTTTAGGGATGTGTGTCACGTACCAGTTCTACACAGCTGATCTATGCATGTTTTTTTCGGAACTAAATCTTCACTGTTTGTTTTGTTATTCCACAAATTCAGGGAAAGTGGTGAAGCTGTTACTGTGTGCCTGTGCACACACACACACACACACACACACTAATTAACAAGAGAGACAAAAGAGCATGCAGTATTTAGCCACATCCTTTTCC
>JAPTYQ010000007.1:8477346-8493478 GCA_029814465.1 Ostorhinchus cyanosoma | reverse complement strand
GCCGTCTTTGGTTCTAACATCCTTCTCTTCTTCAGACGATCCAAATGAATTAGTCTGTTGATTCGGACGAGCTGCTGATTCATAATTATTACAAAAATCACATGTAGTATCTGGTCTCCCATGTTGCTAGTTGAAATGAAATGAAACAGGAAGTGGACGCGATTGTTTTCTTCCGGTAGACATCAAGACGAATTCAGAATTAAAAAAAAAAAAAAAACATCATGAAAATGTAGCCACTATCTAGTTGTTCTTCCTAATAGTGACATATTACACGGAATAAGGAATTCAATTATAAAACACATTATTTATGGGGGGGGGGTATAAAAATAATGTTAAAACTATATAATTGGTCACTTGACAGAATAATTGTACACTTTTCTAATGGAAAAAAGCTGTTTAGATCCATTTCAATTTGACCGATGCTATGTTTGCATGATGGTATCCATGGCACTGACAGGAAAGGGGTGTGGCCAGCAGCAGCTAATACTGCAGTGAACACCATGTGAGACTGTCGTAATCTTGTTAAAATGTGTACAAAATGGTCCCTTTAAGACATTTTAAGGCCTGAATTTTTTTTTTTTTTTTTTTTTATTATAAGATTTCTCAGACTTTTTAAAGCTTACACTCCACAGGATATAAAATCAAACGCACTTCCAACTGCGAAGCCCACAACTTTTTTTTCAGCCCCGTTCTTCTGATAGATTTTTTTTGCAACAGTAAACAAACAATCTAAAGTTTTCATTTCTTTCTCTTGAAATTGGGAGTTCTCAAAATCACCCTAGAAATGTAGCATCCAAAACCGATCCAGAACAATGAATGACACAAACACCAGCAGCAAAATTTAGGGCAGATATTTTTGTTGGTTTTATTCTTTATGTGCTTATTGTCTCATATGGTGTTTGATTCAGTTATAATTGAGTATTACCATATTTGTCTTTAATAGGAATTAAGGTATGAAATGTGTTAGAGCACGTAAAGGTCAAAAATGTGTTTGGTGCATGATAATTATCCAGAGACATTTATAGCAAAGTGATATTATCATGATAAGATATGTGAAAAGAAGTCTCCTCTGTCCCCTTTGACTGTGCTTAATGATGCTACAGTAGTTATTGTCAACGTGGGTTTCACCACAGTCGACACTCGGTCTTGATGGTTCTTGTAAAGTTGGGAGAGTAAAGTTGTGCAAAAGGAGATAAAGGCAAAGTCATATAAATAAATCAGCTCAAAAACTGCCAAAGTTATCTGCTTTATTTTCCCTGCTGAGGAAAGAAAGAAAAGGAATCAGGGTGAGACGTCGGGAAGTAGACGGGGGATTTTTCTTCCACTGAACATGGAATTTTCTGTAAGTGAAAGGAGTGTTCAAAGTGAGTCATTAGCCTCTGACCACTAGATCTCAGAAAGGGTGAATAATAAAGAGTAATCATAAATTATTCTTCCCCGTAGCTTAGTGTACAGTACAGGCTAGCGGTGTGGCACTGTAGTATTAATTAAAGGAGTAATAACTCAGGGTTTTACTGCCCCACAGCAAAAATGACCCCAATACATCTGCACTGACTGATGTGGCTGTTGATCAATACCAATGACTGTAATTTGCTCAGGTGATGTGTTTTAACTCCGCTGGACAAAGGTGCGGTTTTTATTTCAGAACTAAGCAGGGCATTTATGTTGGGATATTACAGGCCCTCCCCTAGAGATTTGGGAGAATTTTATGGGAAATTACAGGAGAACCAACTAAATGAAATGCCAAAACAGGCATTCTTGTTATGATTTATACTACTTTCAAAATAAAGGACGCGAGCCAGTGCAGCTGTCCCTCAAAAAGTACCTGTTTTGCTTTCTTTTTGTTTTTTTTTGTTTTTTTAAACTCTGCCAAGGAAGTTATGTTTTCATCTGGGTTTGTTTGTTTGTTTGTTTACCTGTCTATTTGTTATCACGATAACTCAAAAAGTTCTGGACGTATTTTGATGAAACTTCCAGGAAATGTTGATACTGGCACAAGGAACAAATGATTACATTTTGGTGGTGATCGGGGGGGGGCACGATGAGAGCTTATCTAGCTTTTTCTTTTAATCTGCTTTAAGTAATTACCAGTGAAATGTTTAATTTAATGTCTTACATTTTCTTTGGACATACAGTGTGTAAAATATTGTCTTGGGTATATGACAAGAAAATGAAATAGGCCTAAATATTGAATAAAAGTATACAATTCTCTAAATTTTAAGTTTTGCTGGAAATATTTAATATAATACAAAAGCATAAGTCGATAAAATATAACCATACGGCAAAACAAACAAACACACAGCACAAATCTGCACACATTGAAACACATTGGTTTGTTAAGCTCTTATTTCACTTCATGTTTTTTTTTTTTTTCTTGCAGTGTTGTTTGATCTATGTCTGCATTTACGTATTTTGTCAAATGTTTAGTCTGTTGATTTTAATGTTGTTTTGTCGTACCGTTTTATTGTTTATTGTGTTGTTTCTTAAAGACCTAACCAGGAAAATGCAAATTAACTACAATGGCTACAAATCCTATATGCGTTACATCAGTTGCATGTTTTTAAACGCAACAATTGTCAAATGTGTGGTCCTTGTCAAATACAATTTAAATAAATACATATAATAACATAAGCCTAGTCATGTTAAGGTATTTTAACAGTGTAATAAAGCTTTAAATGAGCTTTTCTCAAGATTTTGAATCCACGAAAAGCGCACGACTCTTTTATTTGCTGTTATTTAAATGAATCAGAAGTTATATGAGAAACTTTTAAAACAAGGCTTCCACTCATGATATTGCTTTAGCATCAGCCAAATGATATGATACATATTGTGAAAAAGAGATAAACTCTCTCCTCAGACGCATCTTTTCTCTCTCCTTCAGTTCGGCTGTGCTCAGATACAGCAGCTGTCAGTGCATCCATTCATGGTCAGTGATTGATGACTGTCTGTGCTTTAACGACAGGGCTGTGGATAATACTTTTTCCATCTACTGCGGCATAATTAGCCTGGCAGTGAATGAAAGTTTTCTCAGTGTATAAGAAAAACGCAAGTGTAGTTATTTTAGCTTCAATACATTTCTGCATCATTTACCCTGTCTCCGCAGGCCTGTGTTTCCTCTTTCACTCACATGACAGAAACCCCGCTCTCTTCTCCTTTTCAGTCTGCCAGAAGGATTTTTTTTTTTTAAATGACTAACATTACAGTACATCCCCTAATTGTCTGAGTCAAAGGTGATGATTATTTCTGGAAGGATTCTGTAGTGACTTGCTAATTATGAAATGAAATTAGAGATCTTGTTGGCATCATACACCACAAACCCCTTCAGAGCTTTGCAAAGATGACGGTCATTTAAAAAAAAAAATAAAAAAAACAAAAACAAATAAACAAAAAAAACCTCCTTTAACCCTTTGGAACCTACCATCATTTAAAACGGGGTATTTGAAACTAATTAATTAATTGTGGCGCAAAGACACTTTATTTAATTCCTCTGGGCATAATCACTCTAAGTGGTTTATTGTATTTTTCATTTATTTTGTGTTTATTTGTTCATATTATAGTAATAGGAATGTGCATTTGAACCACTCAGGCCGATGTGATACACTTTTCATTCTCAATGATCCAATAGAACCAGTGCAATACACTGCAAGTAACACATTTTTACATTGTGGATTAATCTTCGAGGCATTTTCTCGATTAATAAAGTAGTTGTTTGGTCTGATAAATATAAGAATAGTGAAAATTGTTGCCTATAGCTCAAACTCAGTTTCATTTTGACTTCTTCTGCTCTTTTGCATATGCTTTGTAATGCAACAAAAATCACCTCAAATAAAAGATTAAGTAAAACCAAGTCTGGATTTTTGCCTTAAACCAGTACTTTCCTGCATTTTTTTCACTTATACTTCCAATTATAGCCTCTGGTACAGCATAAAACTCCATTTATACTCATATTAAGACAGGAGGAGTCAGTATATCTCCCTTAATAATTAAGGCTTCTACTAATATTTATGCATACAAATCAGATTCACCAAAAAAAAAGATATTTGAAGGTATAAAACCTCCAGTGTTCATTATTTTAATCAAGAAAGTTCCTTTTTGTATTTAAACACACATGATTAGTTGATAAACCTCAGTGTCCCTGATCTTCCCTAACAGAAGTACATTTTTATGATATTCCAGTCAGTTGAACATGTTCAGACTCAATGACCCAAGCTCCGGCTTAAAAAAAAACCCCAAAAAACAAGAAGATAAAAATGTTTGATTTAGTTTTCTAATCCCCTTCAGTAATCAAAACATGTCTGATGTTTTGTTTTTAATGATTTCTATACCCATGAAACAGCAGAATACCTGCCTGAAATCCCTCCAGGCTGTTGCAACTCTGCTCTTTCTTCTTTTAGCGAGAGCCTGATCTATACCAACTCCAAGGCTGCTGTTCTTTAGCCAACCGTGACCTCTGACCTTCCTTTAGAGGGAGAAATGAGAGTTCACAATCATTACTTTTCTGTGGCACTGACATTTCAAGTGGTGGTATTATAGGCTATAGGTTAGCGTGTGTTTCAAAATACGAAGATCTATCATGATGGCTGTGTTTTTCCAAAGTTCTACAAGGTTGAGTAGACTTTGATGCATTATATCTGTGCTGGATGGAAAAAAAACAAAAAAAAAACACAGTAACGGCCTGTTTTTTTAGGCTGAATGCTGAATAACCTTAGATGCTTGCACTTTAGGAAAACCTCATGCAGCCTGCACAGCTGTCCGAAAAACTGCTTAATACCAAAGACAAGTCTGAGGCCTGAATACGAACATACCGTTTTTGGTAGTAAATCCTCTTTGCATGGACTTATCTCAACTCTGGATTGAAGTCTTACTGAATTCATGTTGTGCTGTCATTTCTGAAGTGTTGGTAGTGCAACAAAGGATTTAGGATGACATCCCTGGAAACACACTGCCCACTCCAAATCTTCAGGACCCTCTGGTCCTCTGACAGACCTTGAGAGAGGTTAGGGGTTAGAGATAAAACCAGCGAGCAGACAAAAAAAAAAAAAAGGATTTTCAGGCAGTGATAGATAGTGTTTGCTATTTTTTAAAATCTCCTGCATTAACATGTACCCTGCATCCTATGTTTGTATCCTACACTACAGCTCCTCCTTTCAAGGTATTCCTGTATTTTGCAGAGAAGCACTTTCCCTGACGCCCTGTGCTGTCTGGAGTTCTGGTTCACTGAACATACCCATAGCTGTGAAAATCCAGTAGTATCTGTGAAATATGCAATACCTAATTAGCATAATAATTTCATTGGCTCTCAGCAACGGCACAAATCAGAACGGGGCGACTGTAATCTCGTCCTGTCACGGCAATCACCACTACGGTAAATTTCTGATCAATTCTAATTAACAGGCTGCAGATTTTTCTCGACTGTTTGCAGTCACAGTTGTGATTTATGACCAACCTCTGCTGTGTTTTCGCTTTCTGCCCGAGCTGTTATTTGGCTGTTATTAGGTATGAAATTCATGATGGAATACCTCAGAAGACTTTCAGTGCCCGTAAAAGCAGCTGGTTTAGAAAAGTTGGGAAGCGCTGACGGAAGGGAAAAAACAAAACAGTAGCTTGGACTGTGCCACAAGCTGGGCTAGTGTTTAAGGTTTTCTTAAACTGGGCACACACTTAACGACTGATGGGCTGAGTATGAACGTGAGCTGGGCCACAGTCCTGCAGTTGGATAAAACCATCATGTGTTGAAGAAGAATTCAAGTAAAACTGAAATAATAAAAAAAACAAAAAAAAAAGATTTGGTCAAAGTTTGGCAACACAATAACTTTTCCTCTAGTCTAACACAGCAAAGACTGAAGTTGGGTTAGCAGTCGCAGAAACTTGGAATGTACCAAGTACATAGTGACACTTGCGAATTTTTAGACATAGTGTGAAAATTCCGGTAACATTATACGGGTTGTGTATACATACTTACATAGTGTATAGTGTTAATAAACAGTAGCTTCAGTCTGTATCATATGAATAAAAGATGACACCATTTGCTGAACATGTCTGTATGAATGTATTATAGTGTTTATAGTGACTAGTGTATACAGTACCATGGACTAAAATATTGTGTAGTGTAGTGGGTGGAGGTCATTACATTTGTACTCACAGTTTTCAGAAAATTCGATTTTGGAATTTTTGACACATTTTTGAAATATTACAAACTTGCCTTTACTCAGAACGGGCCATGTTTTGATGGTTTATAACATGGAAGTGATTACAAATATATATATATAGTAGAATATAGTTACTATTGAGCACCAATAGGAAGTCATATATGGACTTTGATGTAATTAGCTGAGTTCTCCTCCTGTGAAAGTACCCCCTTGACCTCCTCTATCGAGACTCTGACATAGTGCCAGAACCGGACAACCTCGCAAATTCAACTGGTCATTGATTCTTGATAGAACATACTGATGAGGTACAGGGACATCGGACCTATTTTTTTTACGTATGCAGGTAATAGTTATAAAAACGACACATTTTCTTCTCAAATATAAGTCTCCTCCTGACCAATGTATTTACCTAAGTTGCATTATTCTTTTTTTCTGTATTTCATTGTCCGGTAATTATATCTTGTATCCTTCTCACTTATTATACTGGCCAATAATGTAGCCCCCTAAGGTTCGGTTATCCCTGATCTCTTTAAAGCCCCCCCACCTGAAAGGCCTGCTTGACTCTGATTGGGCAGCCTCTAGTTAGTCCGCTGAAGCACAGCATGCAACATCTGTCTGCACAGCTCCACTCTTCTGTTATAAACAGTCACAGGGGCATTTTCTGTTTGCTTTCTTTGTTTCTTTTGGAGTTTTCACATCAGTCTGTAGTTGTTGCTTTCCAGAATATAACGATGAATATCACAAACGACGTCAGCAACAAAGATTACAGCAGGATATTTGATATTTGATTCAGACAGTTAATCAGAATCTGATGGTATTTGCTTTTATTAACAGATGAAGGAAATGCGTTTTAACCCCTTAACGCCGGTTGTTGCGAATTCGCATCAAACCGCTTCCGCTCCAAATGCAACCAAAAGACCATCCGTATTCCTCCACTACCAGTGGAATGATTTTCATTTTTTTACATGATTGGAAATAACTTCATGCATCAAGAGGGTTAATAAATGCACGTGGTTTTTATTTTGCTGTTGCTGCTCCAACAAACTGAATCCAAAAACATACAATTCGCTAGAAATTTAACCTGCGCTCTGTCTCTAAAGCCAGTGTAAAAGTCCTCTTTTATAGCCAGTCAAATATTTTCAACATAATAACTCAGTTGTATGGAGAATTGAATACTGGAATAAAGAATAGGTTTTAAAGGCTTTGAAGATGAGGTTGCAGCAGATGTCATAGAAAATGTAGAAATCCCAGCAAAAGGTATTGTAATTTTGTTCAAATTAAAAGAGAGTGAATGTGTGGGCTTTGTATAAACCTCCTTGCATCGCTGAGAAAAAGCATCTCATCATTCAGTGGGATCTTAATGTGTTTCTTTACTATTGTTTTAGGATCGGTTCACAGCAAAATGAACCTTTTGGAGTAAAGCTTTGCCTTTGTGAAATATCTCCCAGTAAATAGGAACATGTCCTGGACCATTGCCATCAGAGCCTCCTTGCAACAATGAATAACCCAGCAGACAAACCATGTGGGAGGAGAGCAGAGACAGCTTTGCAGGAAAAGCCTTTGTCTTGTACTTGTATGTGCTCATCTGCTTGAAAGACACCCACACTGTTAAGAAAAAGTCTTGTGAAACCCCCAAAGTCCAGTCCTGTGATGCTGGTGTTAAAGTATGAGCATTTGAAACACCAGATTGAAGCACCACAAATTCAGAAGTTAGAAAAATCTACCGAAAAAAAAAAAAAAAAAAAAAAAACAGAGATCCTTGTCATTTTGTATTTTCTGCACAATGTAATCCCCTTTAGTCTTTATCTACCGTAAATCATCGGTTACCGACAGCAGCCCCAAACAGATCTGAGACGCCGCTCTGAATCGTGAATTTAAAGCGCGTGTGTAGTCAGAAAGAATATGACTGAAGCCATAAAAACAAGATGAGTTCAGCTCGTTGAATGGTTAAGACAAGGCTGTGAACTGGGATTGGAGACATAAGCTCAGAGGCTCCTGCTGTACAGCCGCTGTACTTAGACTAGACATGGGATGTGTTCTTACAGGGGAAAGTCTGCAATTCAGAGAGTTTTTCTCCTCCTATTCTAAAAGACTTAAATGTAGCATGAAGGTTAACTTGAATATTCTTTAAAAACTCTTTAAGTATTCTTGCCTATTGAACAGATGATTAGAACCAGGAACATATTCAAAACCGGCCAAAACAAAAGGAACACCAGCTTTCAGGTTAAGGTCAAATCCGTTTTGACCCGATTAAAGAAAAATCTAGGCATGAATGGATTCGCGCTCAAAAAAACGCGACATTTAGCCACAAATTTGATTCACTGTAATTCTGATTGTAGCTCCCTCGTTGCTTGTGCTTCTTCATTTTCCTTAAAAATAGCTGTACAGTAGTTGTGGTTTAACTCTTTACTGAGCAAGTGATTATTTTATTTTTATTTATTTATTTAGTTTTTTTTAAGAACATTATACAGTGATTCAGAGAGACTTTATAGACATTTTGAAGCTGTATATAGTGAATATGAGTGATTTTTGTCAGTTTATGACCTTATAATAGTTGATTTATTTCATGCGTTTACTTTGTAACAAGTGCTGCTCCGATGTTTTAAGGCGTGAGGAGGAAGATGAAGGTAGAAATTGTACATTTCAGAGTATTTAGTTACAGTAAAGGATGCTCAAATTAAATCTGCATTGCATAAGTTTCCTGAAGTTTAGTTTGACTTAATTATGAGACCTGGCTTCTAAGTATAGCTACATTTGGTAACATTAGTTTTAATTTAGTGCTGCATTGTGTGATCTATCAGCTAGCTTGCTAATTAGTGTGTTAATACATTATATCAGTGTGCGACTGAGAGAATGAATAATACATCAATAATGTAAAGCGCTTTGGATGCCTTGAAAAAGCGCTATAGAAATCTGAACCATTATTATTATTATTATTATTATTATTATTATAAGAAGTTGTTGTCACATACAAAAGCATGTTATTAATTAGCAACTACATGTATCTGATATTTTTAGTGTTAAACGGAAAATGTCCCTGTTTGTAGTTTGGTAGGTGTTTTCAGTTTCACTTTTCATGCTTCCGCGGCGCCATAGCTCACCGTCTTGTCCAAATATGGTCACTTGAGGTGAAAACGTAAACTCGAGACTCAGTCGTTCTCAATAAATCAATATATGACGTCACAGTAGCTGCAAATGCGTCTCCTGCTTTGGCATTAAATCCTACAGTCCACAAAAGGCTTTATTCTCTGAACATAAACATAACTATCAATGTAACGGCACACGCTTCCTAATAAAATGTTAAATAAATTGTTTGCTTGAATGAAATTTGTGCTTCTTTGTTCATGGAAGGACAGTCTTGTGTTGAAGTGCCACATTTGTATGTTCCTTTTTTTGATTGCAGAGAAACTGCACAAACACTTTAAAATGGTTGTTAAAAGAAGGCAATACATGGTCTTGTAAGAGGGAATACAAAATAATGCCTTTTGTTAGTATGTATATAGATGGAAGAAATCTGGAAAAAAAAGAACCAGTAGAGAAAAACACAGCGTGTTATGTATGTTTATTAGACGCCGTTCAAAGACTGATTCAAATGCTACAATTTAGGTTTTATTCCAAAATCAAAGATTGTCGTTTTTTGATGTATAGAGTTATCTGCTACAACAAAGAACTAAAAGTAGCAGATTTTTTTTTTTTTTTTTTGTTTTTTTGTGATGCTGGCTCCACATTTGACAGTGGTTTGTCCTCTCCTGCTCTGTTCCTCTCAGGGCTCTGTAGTCGTTGCTAGTTTTGTTCTAATGCGCATTTCTGCTGCCAAACACAAATCAACGCACCGCTGTGACTCACAGTGTGCCGGACCGCTCAAATGACAGAACTTCATGCTCGTTATTCTGCATTCTCCCGTTTCTTTCTGCAACCTCTGCTTGACCAAACAATCCAACTTCAAGCTTGGACCGTAGTTAATAAGACATGATTCTTTTTTTCGAGTATCTACCCACCTATAGGTATTGAACTCGCACACAAATACGAACACGAGAAAAAAGTGTGAATGCACGCATGCACACGCTCACACTTTGCACTGAGCTGCTCTAAATGTAAAAAGATTTGCAGGGGCTTAAGTATTTTATGTGAGACAACTGTAGCTTTGCTGAATTTCAATTGTGCAAGTTATAATCCCTGTATTTCCAATATAAACAGCCTAAATATGATGAAAACTATGCTGCAATATAATACTGTTGCATATGCAATAACCCAGAGTTCATAATTCTCCCATTATTTGGGGGGGAAACGTATTTTTCAATTTAAATAATACTTCTTCAGGTGTGCAGATGAGGAAACTTTACTTTTGCTTCCCTACATTTAAAAAAAAAAACAAAAAAACAGTCTGTGTAAGGTTAGACCGGAGGCTTTGTCTCTGAGCATTGACGCTGTGAGTGAAGCCAGATGCTGGGCTGACTGAAAATTGAGATAGACATCACCCTGAATGGAGGAAATGCTGGAACCTGCAGAGTCCTGCAGGGAAACGACTGTGAAGGTAAATTGCTGCTGATTTTCACCTAGCACTAGCTCCCAGAAGGAGGTAGCAGCTGTACCATTCAGATGGTACAAACTGGTGAAGGTGGATAGAAATGGCTGACCGTGTGGCGGCTGTCCAGATCTCTCTCTCAAACTACTCAAGCGGCAAAACATAGCAGATGGGAGACCAGTAAAAAAGACAACAAAGAAACAGAAGATTAGAGGTTTAGTTGAAAACTGAATACTTAATAGTTACAAATACAGGAGTGTATCTGTATCAACTACTATAGAGATGGAGAAGGAAAGACTGTGGCTTTTGGCTGAATAGATGTGAGTCATTAACCCTTACAGCTGTGGAGATTTCAGTGGAATCATATGTGGAAAATGATTCTTTTCTGCAGATTTAGCTCCAGTGCAGTATTCCGTGTATCCATCTTCGCCTACACTGTCTGGTAGCGCTGTTAAGGTGTGTATTTGATCACAGAATAATTATTTTAGACCGTAATACTTTAACATTTCTGCTATGCTGTCTTGCTCTCAAAGGTAATAATGTCAAAAATGTGTTATTTTATGATGCAGTTTTTCCTTCTTTCTGATAGTCCCCGTGCATTCATGAAATTGAGTGGAGATTTCTTTGAAAATAGATAATTGTGCATAAGCTCTTGGCATATTCGTAGCTGATGATGTTATTTAACCATTCGAGTTTGCCATTTGCACAGAATTTTGGCCTCCTCGTGCTGTGTTTAATTGGGTTTTATTAATAAGCTTTAATTACTTAGTTACTCAGGGAAGTATGTGTAATTAGTAAGAATAAGACAAAGGCAGAGAAAAACACTGACAATAAGTCGAAGAAATGTGGGCTTTATAGACTAATTATTTCATAAGTGACATAAACTAAGGATGTTAAGATGAATAGAGTCACATCTGCACATAACTGCCTGTCCAAAAAAAAAAAAAAAAAGAAAAGAAAAGAAAAGGAAAAAGCTTTAAACATCAAAAATAGGATTTTCTTTTCCTTTGGCTACAAGGTCAGTCCAGTGTTATCATATTTTGGCACAGCAGCTCATGAATTTTTGGATTTGGTTTTCAACAAATTTCCCTTAACAGCTTTCAAGACTAAAACCACAGCGCAGTATCTGGTGTATAATATAGTTGAGTTTTAATTTTTCTTCATTTGATATGATTAGCTCTTTCTTCTTGTCATAGCATCAGTCTGACATCAGCGGCTTTAGGTATAAACATAAACACCCAAACAGCCACGGGTGACTAAAGTCATTCACTGATCTAAACTGTTTCATACCTGTTGATCCATTAATCCTATCAATACATGTAAATAATTGGTGTAAAATACAGTTTCATGGTCATCAGATATGACCCATTTGGACGTTCAGAGGCTCCGAAGTGAACGTGGAAACACCGTCATCTTCTGCAACATTGATTCACCAGTAAAACCCATGCAGTTGGATCAGTGATGGTGGATGGAAACACTTGGTTTAAGAATGAATGAATGAATGGCTTTTATTGTCATTTGGTATGTCATGAAAACATATTCAATTAATTATAGATTTTTGAGCAAACAGTAAAGAGGAACGCTTCATGGACCTCCAGGCAGTAATGAAAAATAGTCATGGAAAATGGTAAAAGAGGTGCTCTTTGAAGGGAGCGTCAATGCACAAAAAATACAAAAACCAAGGCACTCAGAATTTTGAAATGCCTTTATTAATTATGGCATGTCTCAATGGACCTCAGTGCTGGCCTTCGTCAGGGGGATGAAGGCCATCAGGCTGACACACACTGGGGCTCAGTGAGGTTCATTGAGACATGCTGTTATTCATAAAAGCATTTTAAAATCATAAGCGAAATCCTCAGTTTTTGTAATTTTTGTGTAGTGATATAGTTTGTTGAAAAAGTAACTTTTTCTTCAGTTTTCTGTTTCTGATCTAACAAGACAAGGTTCATTTGTAGCACAATTCATACACTGGGCAATTCACAGAGCTTTACTAAATGGAAAAGACACAATTACAGATATTACTTTTAATTTTAAATGTTTTTTAAATGTTTGCATTTTAATTTCACCCTCTTTCAGTTGACATAGTGACATATAATGCTGTTCTATCCATTCCTTCATTTTTTGCATGGATCTGTCACCATCGTATTATGTTTTTTCTATCTTTTTTACCACGATACACTCGACCTTAGTCATGCTTTATGTTGCTGTACTTAAGTATTTTATTGTGTTGTGTTGTTTTCTGTGTTTTATTCTGCTGTTGTACCCTTCTGCTGGGCTGTCAAAGCACTTTGTAAACTCAGTTTTTAAAGGTGCTTTCTAAATAAAGTTATTATTATTATTAAAACATGATCAATAAAACATAAATATCAATCAATTAAAATAAAGTAAAAGAGATAGCGATAGAACCCTTTCAGTTGTTCTATGCACAGTTGATCAGAGCTGTTTTCAGTCTGGACGGAGCAGAGGCCTGTGTGACGTCATCAGAAAGTCAATCAACTTTAATCTGAGCTTTTATGAACATCTACATGCTCAGGAAATTAGATGAAAATACCTGATTTACACAAAAAAATGCAAAATACAAAGGATAATATTCTAATAACTGGTGACAAATCACTTAAGAAAGGTTAAATGGAGAGAGAACTGCCATAAAAGTAGCACTGGGTGTTTTTGTTTTTGTCTTCTTGGACATTACAGATGGCAGGAGAAAAAAATTTCGAGGTGTCATTAATGCGAACAATCAAACTTCTTATTTATCAGACAGAACCAGAGATTTTCTAACAAGTTTGTGTCGTTAATATAGTCGATAATTTGATTTGGAAGTCGTACAACCTCTCCTAACAGGAAAAAAAAAGTCAACAAAATTAAAAACAACAAGAAAAAAATGTTCCTGCACTATTTGGATATTTGTGAAAAATGTAAGCCTCGTCGAGGGTTGTTTAGAGTGTTTTTATTTTTCCACTGAGTCATTTACACAGTAGTCAAAAGGAATCAGCAGCCAGTCCCATGTACCAAACCGAGCCTGCAGTTCTGTTCTTTTGGCCGACGTCACTGGCAGCAGGAAGTCTGTGTTTAATAACAGCCACTTCAGACCTCTGCAGCACACTTCGCATTCTGTGGTTCCAAAGAAGCACGACAGGCTTCCCACCATGAGCCGTAAGCCTCTGAGCACATTTTGTGAATTAGGCTCTTCTGCTTATGCTGAAACTGGCATCAACGGGGAAACTTCCAGCTCCGCTTCCCCGGCAGAGCTGGAGGAGTTGCCCACCGTGCACTCTGCTACAAGCTCCCACTCCACACATTCACTAACAGGATTAGGCACCTCTTCACACTTGCATTTTTCCCACTTTACTTTTTGATCTCATACCAAGCCTGACACATAAATTATAAGGTAAATTATTCCACAGAAGACAGACGACTTCATAAAACCAATTGTAAGCCCATCACTAAAGCTTAATGCACAGAGGTTAATGCATTGGCTGTGAACTGCTCCTTAGCACCGAAATACATGGGACATTATTTAACTGCTGAATGCTGATGTCTGATATTTAGAGAAATTACTATTCAGATTCCATTAAGATTATATTCCTTCACCACTCAGTGCATCAAATGTTGGCATGTCATTAAGAAGCACTGCCACTTTTCTGAATTTGAAAATATGATGACTTCAACCATGACAGATAATGTTTAACATAGCAATCACTTACAGACCAGAATCAGAGCAAAACACATTTCCCCCATAAGATATGGAGATTTATTCAACTTGAAAACAGATGGCATCTTTTCAAACATCATGCAATCTTTTAAGAGGCAAAGGAAGTAAAATTGCGGCCAATTGTCTGAATGATGTCTGTGCTCCTCTACCTCCCTGTTGCCAGTGTGAAGGATTTTTTTTTTTGTTTTTTTTTACCTTTTCTTTCCCTTCTCTTAATCGGAAGACGTCGCTGATGCAAACGTGTGGATGAAAAGCGCTCAAGCGTAATTGGGTATGCAAATTTGATTGTTTTCCTTTTGGTTTTGTTGAAGTGCGAGGAGCATCAGAACAAGGTTGCACATAAAAATAACAAGACTTTTTTTTTTTTTTAAGGGTGGAGTGAATTAAGAAAAAAAAAAGTCGTGTACAAAGAAGCTTCAGGTTCAGTATCTTAATGTGCTCTAATTACAATCACTCATCTAGAAAATTATACAATTATGAAACTTTATTCCACTTCAGTGTTCACCTAGTGTTCCTTCATTTACAGCAGTACTTTGCACTTATGATAAAGTGGAGAATAGGGTTTTTTTTGTTGTTTTTTTGTCTTATAGTTGGACGGAGATAACGTAACGAGGGCTGTCAAATGATTAAAATTTATAATCAAATCAATCACAGGGTTGCTGTGGATTAATTTTGATTAATCACGATTAAATATAATTTATTTTTAATCTATATTAATCGCGTTTCATTTTGCATGAGCAAACAGACTCAAGAAAGAAGAGAATATATATATGCACTGAACGTGTTTGTTGCAACCTGGGCGACGCGTTAAGCAGAAGTGCAGCAGAATCTTCGGTGCTTCAGTGAAAAGAAAACTCCTTCCTGCAGAGTGTTTAGAATACTTTATGTCGGTCAGCTGTTCTGTCTTGGTTTTTTTATCCTCATATTTCCATCCAAAGGCCAACGTGCTGTTTAGCATCTTCCCTCTTTATGGGATGGTTCTGCTGCCCGTCTCTACCGGATCAACTGCCCATTTGTTCATGCGCGACGTTAACTCTACTTGGACAAACTGACCCAAATGTTCTGCAGAAACGTTCAGAGTCATTCTGTGCTGCAGATGGGTTAATTGCATTACAATTTTTAATCAGATTAATCATTGTGATGCATTAATCTGTGTTAAAGCCTTAATTTTGACAGCCCCAGTAATTATATAATATAATATAAACAGTGAGTATTTATCAGCAGATTTAAATAGTTCAATAAATTATATGCAGTTTAATTCCACAAATGAATGACATACTGGAAAAAAAACACATTAATAAGTTGTTTGTAATAACATTAAAAAGCACAGCCTGCTTCTAACTCTTATTTTTTTCTACACGTTGCTTGTTGCTAAAGACTCAACTTTTGTTCTTCATTAAAGAAATCCACCCAATTTGCGGTAAGTTTGCTTAGAGCTGCAGTTTTTTTCCGAGCATCTCTGTGCAAATACATAGTGCTTTTATTATTGTTAAACTGTAATTATGTGACTGTTTCGCTGCTGTCTCGTCCAGATCTCCCTTGAAAAAAAGATCCCTCATCTCAATGGGGCCAACCTGCTTAAATAAAGGTTACCAAAAATAAATAAATAAAGCGATAATCCTGTGATTACCCGTAAGTATATTATAATTCAGAAACTGTAAAACAAAACTCGAATAGGAAAAGATGCAGTTTCGTGTGGACGTGGTGTAACTCTCAAGCCCTAAAGGCTAAATCTAATTATCACAT
>JAPTYQ010000007.1:8428565-8441171 GCA_029814465.1 Ostorhinchus cyanosoma | reverse complement strand
GCAAATCGGAATTGACAATTTGTTTGGCTCATTAACTACTGTCCCTATTTCAGAATACACAGTTTTATGTGTGTGTGCTGAAGTTTGCACATGCACAGACGGTAGCGCAATGACATGTAAAACAATCACTCTTCTCTGCACCGTCACATCAAGTGATATTGATTTATCGCGAGCCTCCTCTTCTAATTCTTCATACTCATCTTCAAGGATTCTGCCACTTTTAATAATGCTTTTATCAAAAGATCACCATCACTATAAAGGGAATTATCCATTTCTTTATTATTTTTATTTTTGTATCACACTGATGAACTGATATTACAGGATAAACATTGTTACTGCCCAATCTTTGCTTAAAGCTTCTTTGTTAAGAGGTGTTATATAGATACTTTTTCTGTCACCCATAAATAGGTAAACATAATACCTGTAATGTTTATTTAGTAAGCAGCGTAAAAGGACTGCACGTCAGTAATCGTAGTTGTAGGCTATAACATCTTGTTTTCTACTCGACATAAAAAAGTGGGCTTTAAAACCCAAGAAAACTCACTGGCGCTCTCTTTATAAGCAATTAAAACAGCTTTCTTGTCACAGAATGTTTACATTAACCTTAAGAAACAAATATGTTTGGTATCAAGCTGAAAGTGATTTAACTTCTCGGAGATTTGATACTAAACGTTTGCATTTTTCTTTAATTGGGTTTAATATGAAGGTTACGGTACATTGATTGCTTAAAACGAGAGTGCCTTTAGTGTTCGTGGATATCTGTGCTTATTCTGTATGTATCCAGTGCAAAGAGCAGCTCAAATTAACTCATCTGAGTCAAGAAAGTGCTCCTTTTTTTTATATTGTCCTTGCCATATATTTGGTGGTGAGAAAGAAATGGAAATGTTAATCATTTTTTTATAAGTGTCCTTATTCACAGACGTACAGAACGGTATTTTTCCTCCTTGTCCTTCAGTGATGATGGACTAGGCTATACTTATGAGACGGGCTACCTTTTCATGTTTACCTCTAAATAATAATGATTTAAATAATGTTGTCGAACGTTGGCTTGTCTAATAATCTGAAAGCTTGAGTTTCTTGTACCATCTGGCTTCATTTGTCGCTAAATGATGTGCTCCCAGATCTTAGCAATTACCCTTGGCAAGTCGATTGTGGTTCTTAATAACAAATTGAAGTGATGGCCAAAACTATCAAATTGAAACTCAAATGGGGACAGTGTAAAATTGCAGGCCAATGAAGCCAAATCAATTTTCCTGAAAAGATGGATAATATGCTCTTCTATGATGAAAACAACATATAGTCTGTTATTATGCTGTGGGGTCATCTGATGTTATATTATAATATTATTCCCATTTTTATCACAAAAACCATATTAATATAAACCCCAAGTCGTACCCCATCAAATATGCAAAGCATTAAGTGAAAAACACATTCACATATTACTCATATTAATGCAAAAAGTGCCTTCGAGGTTTTATGCTTAATTGTAATTTCAAAAAGAAAATCTGTTTTTCCTCACTTTTTTTTTTTGTCACTCTGTGCTGCAAAACATGCTGGAATCTAATCAAGTCAACTTTAATAGGATCATGGTTTAAATATTAAGTTTCTGTTTGCTCTTGAGATTATGTTTGTAAGTCTCATGTGCCAGAACTCAGACAAGTACAAGAATAACAGGACATTTGGGGGAAGAAAACAACTCCTTTTTTTTGGGCATTCAACATGCTTTTGACAGACAGAGGACATTTGCAGGATGATGTAAGCGACAACAACACCATCAGCAACAGCAGCAATATCGATATCAACATTGACAGTGTGTTTTGATGCAGTAGTGTATGAGGGGTGGAGTTATCTGCCTTTGCTCATTATATCTATTGATAGTGGAATGAAAGTCCCCGCTGTTCGGCTGGCTCTCTAATGGACTGAATCTGAATGTCTTTCCTAATGGAAGAACTTCTTATTGGTTGATGAGTGGGAGTGCAACGTCCTCAGTAATATTGTCGCTCTCATTGATGGCTCTGTTGCTGTAGATAGAAGGAACAAGCTCATTTTCATTTACACTTTTCTTCCTGGCCCTGCTGATGTTAGTCTGTGACCGTCACAGAGTATTACGATATGAGAGAAAAATGGACACATTATCACACCAATCAACCTCTTATTGTGTGTTTGATAGCATTTTCACCTTTCCTCACGCATAGCTGGGGAAAGTCCCTCTATCGTTTACGCCTGGATGTAATTTAGTAGTGTCTGAATTCATTATTACCGATACTTCTCATTTGGACATCCAAGGATGAAACGTCTTTTCAATCTGTCTTGAGCGGAGCACCTGATGAACAATCAGCGTATTACATGTAAGGTCTCCTGGAGGGCCGTAGCCTTGTCTCTGTGCAAATTGGGCCGTGTGGGCAGCATACAAATAATTACACGAATAGGCCGGCTCTGCTGTAATTAACAGCAGAGGGGAGCAGAGATTTGTTTTTATTCTCTTCAGCGGAGATCCTGACACTGACTGCAGATGTAAGTCATGGCCACGGGGACTGTGTAGGTTAGAGGCTGATTGAGGGGCTGCGTTGAATGGTGGGTGGAAAGGGGGTGTTGAAAGACAGTGCACGGGGTGATACCAGTGAGGATCCTGGGTAATCACCTTAGAGCGGTGAGCCTCCCATCCTGGTAAAGACTCACTGCAGCCCCATGTGCTGCTGGAGTTTGCAGCATACTGATGTAGTATTGTTGAGGTTCACTTTAACAACATGGTTGATTGGTATTGAACAAGGCTTGGAGGAACAATTGCATGCTGAGCTAAACCAAACACAGTGAGAGGGCCCATTGTTGCGTACAAAATAATATTCCATTTGCCTATGAAAACAGGCAGTCATGCAGCACAATTTCTAATATTAACTCTGGAGGCAAGCAGACAGAGCGAATGTTCTCATTTACAGGAGCAGCCCAGTGGTAGACAGAGGCTGGTCCAATATGACACTGACACACAACACCAAAATGAAGAGGTAGATGGGTTGTTTGGGTTTAGGAGGTGGCTCTACTGTTTGGGGCATGTTTGGACAAAAAAAAAAAAAAATGAAATAAATAATGTTGAGATTTTCTCTATTTTCCAGTGAGTCTGAAATACTGACCCTTATATCATTTCCCATCTGAAATGTCACTGTGCTTGGATACAACACAAAACAACAGATGAAGATTTCCTTTTTTTTTTGCACCAGAAATAGTCCATGAGTCAGAAATATTTAATTTGCTTTGATAAAATGCAAAAAAAAAAACAAAAACAAAAAAAAAGCAAACGTCACATCTAGGCGTCTGGCAGGTATTAATATCTGGTGTTTGTGAATAACTAATCATTGATGATGATTAATGATTTTACTAAACAAATCACATAGAATAAAAGTCTTGGTTGAGGCCAAAGGAAGCATCTCTAACACATTGTGCACATTTTCAGGGTTTAGAAAAAACCCACTTCAACCTGCAACAGTTGAATTCCTCCTTGTATTTTCTTGAAAGTAACCAAATCTAAAGGGCTTCTTAGCACTTAAAGCAGCGTATGACTTTCATCACATTTTTTTTTTTTTTTCACATTTGTCAAACCCCAGTGATATCCTAATGATCGCTAATCCATCAGTCTGTCTGTGCTCATGCTCCTGAATCACTTCCCTCACGGTGAAAAACTTCAAAGATGACTCCATCATAAGCACAGTCTGCTTGTTTACATAAACCAAAACATCACTCAGGCGTTTTTGGAAATTCTGTCACAAAGTGCATTGTGGGAATGGCGACCAAGTGAAAGCAGTTTCCCACAGATTCAGCAAGAAAATGAACCAGATCACTACAATGTGAAATTCTCCGGTCCACCAGGGTCATTTTACAGAATGAGTGCAGTCAGTGGATGGAGGTAAAGGTCACATTTGGGTTCAGCGCTCATGAAGAGACAGTGAAATTGCTGCTGCGTGGAATTCCCATTCCCACAAAGCACTTCGCAACAACATTTCCAAGAAGGCCAGAGTGACATCTCGGTTTGTTTTGTAAATAAGCAGACTGTGTTTATGATGGAATCTTCAAAGTTTTTCACTCTGAGGGAAGTGATTCAGATGCATGAGCACAGACAGACTGATGGATTAGTGATCATTAGGATATCACTGGGGTTTGACAAATAAAAAAAAAAAAAAGTGCAATAAAAGTCATACGCTGCTTTAAGATGAGAGTAACTTTAATATGGTTGCATAGCAACATGCTGGGCATCAAATAAGTAAATAGAACCTGGAAGAACAGAAACATTGAGGTAATGACTGATATATGAGTAGAGAGTAGATGGAAATCCATGGATGGATGGAATTCATACATGCATATATGAATACATGCAATAAAAGATGAGTCTGTACTGGCTGAGGATGACGTTCCATACATACATCTGCTCTGGACTATTTCCTTTTTTTTTTTTTTACATACACCTTATAACATATGTCAACTTCAGCAGTGTCGGACCAAACTCATCATACCAGAAGACTATTAGAAATAGGCCTTACATTAATGAAAACCACTAAAGTCAGTCAAGACGCTGACAGTTGTTTATTTCACAGAGAGCATTCATCAATGAGCAACAAAAGAGAATAATTGAGTTAAACAAACAAAGGAGAACAAAGACATCATCATTTTCAGATATGTAGCCAGCCCTTATATATGTAGGTGTGCGTGCTGCTGCATATATGCATATTTGTTTGAGAGTTAATGAGCTGTAGATGACACCAGGCCAGAGTGCAAATCCAGCGGTTTAATGACACGACAACAGTAAGTGGAGAGGCTGAAACACTCATCGACAGAGGTCATTATAAAGGCTTCTTTGGTTGTATTATCTATTGTAACTGCTGCTATAAAAAAGTCATGAAGAGGCATTTGTTAGATAAGAGTTGTTAATTTGAGGCACTTTGGCCTTTTAAGTTTAACTTATAACTCAAAAGTTAAAAAAAAAAAAAAAAGAAAAACAAGAAAGTAATGGCAGCTACACTAGAACAATAGCAGATTATATGCTTTGATAAATAAATAAATTGGTTTGGAGTTTTGACTCAGATGCTCAGACAGGATCTGATTTTCTGACACTGGCAGAAAAGCAGAAACTGGTGATTTTCCTGACAATTTACGCATATCCAAAGCCCGTACCAAACATTATTCATGACATGTAGGAAGCAGATAATGTCAGCGGCAGAATAGATGCTGCCGGAGCGACTGGTGGTTAAGTGCTTTGCTCAAGTGCGCACGGCGATACTGTGTCATTTTCACAGGTGACATCAGCAGTCAGTTTTTACAGTCTGCTGCTCTCAGATCAGTCAGGTTTCTCCCAGAGCAGCCACTGGTCCACTTGGATGAGTTTATTGTATTTCCCATTTTCTGGCTCTGTCAGACCGTACTGCCTGGTGCATCTTTAAAGCAGGTGCTTCCCAGGATCGAACCGAGTACTTTGTTCTGATTGTGCAGTTACCATCAGGGTTCACACTCCAGGCCGGTCGGAGAGAGTCTGGAAGTGTTCGCCAGTTCTGCAGGAAACAGGATGTGTGAGGCGAGGGGGTTTCTAAAGTCTTCATCATGGATTCTATGTAGAAATAAGCTTCACGCATGAGTGTGATTCATCACTAATTGAAATTTGGCATGTATACTGCTCTATCCATCACCATCACAGCGCCGTAACTGTCGCACACTTTAACTCAAACTCTTCATGCCAACTGCAATAAAACAAAGCCGTTGCAGAACAGTAATGGTGAGCAGTGATTTGATTTTCATTGACATTCGCTAAGGCCAACAGTCCATTCTCTTTCTCTTTCCTCAATATTATTCAATTACAAACCAACCACGACTTCTGTTTTCTTTCCGTCTGACACTAGATTGGACGCATTATGGTTTAAGGTTTCAGGTTGATTACGGTCAATGTCAAAAATTCACTTGGATTCCAGACTCAGCTGATTAGATTGTTGTGGCCAAAGGACAAAGGTCACAGTCACCATACCCTAGCAATCTCCTCAGCCATAATTCCTTTTTCTTTTTTCTTTTCCTTTTTTTTTTAACTGACTGACTTTAACTGACAGTCACTCTAAGTTCTAAATTAGCCTGAGGCTCCCAACTGTTAAAGGAAGTGAAAAACACTTTCAGGCTCTGCCCCTTTTTATGTCCGTGCTCTAAAATTCAACTGGTTCGTCCTTGGCTTGTGCCCTACACTTCCTCCAAGTCGGATGAAAATTAGTCGTTTTTTCTAGTTGACTGATGGACGGACAGACGGACAGACAGATGGGAGTAATCACACAGCCTCCTTCACCAAGGTACTTACACATTTTTCTTTCCTTCCCTTGTCAAATAAAAAAAATAGAACATTTTTTTATGGAATGATCTTTTCTCATCAGCAACCAAATGTACTATTTTTACTGACAATGTTTTCCTGACTGTTTTTTTTTTTCTGTTCACACCTCTGTAATGCTTCCCATCTGTTTCAGAAATGTATTAATATAAAACTTCCAATGAATAAAAGCTATACTGTATGAAGTGTTTAATAAATATTGAATCCGATGTTTTCAACCATAAAGAAGTGATGAGGTGAACTCCCCTGAAAGCTGTGGTACCGTTGGTTTATACCACTGACCTCCAGGAGCCATTAAAACATGACTTTAAGGAACGCTGGAACATGGGAAGATTTGATCCATTAACACAATAGTCTTATATAGATAGCTCCATGCAAAAAAGCTAAATCAATAAAACTTAACTTCACTTCATGACCCAATCTAACCATTCATGCCTGTAGGTATATTGGCAAGCAGAGGCCCATGTGTGGGAGCTGACCAGTGCAAACACAGGCGCGCAACGTCGGCCACTTACTGCTGCAGCTCCTCTGGAGAAGTTGTAGAACGAACACCTGGCTCAAGGGCTTGTTGTCAGTACTTACAAATGAAGAGGAGTGAGAAACACTCCACTACTGAACTTGCCAGTCGGTGCAGGAGTTGGCAACCTATTGGCTGAATTTGTTTCTCTAACCTTCAGACTACAGCAGCCTGAGAACCTTACACTGACAGATTCACAGTTGAGAGCCTGTAGCAGATCTGGAGCTGGTGAAGAGCCTCTGCAGGCCTCCTGAGAGGGAATATTATTATGAGAGTAATTTAATTAATCCGTTTACAGGCTCAGTAAAAGAAAAGCATTACTGTTGCAGCATAATAGTGCACACATCGATTTAATGTGTTCTGTGGTTTTACCAAAGCACCATTATTGTGATTGTTGGATATAAATTTCATTTAATTTCTTAAAACTGTAGCATCTTGTAAAATCTGCAGTGGAATGTATTAGACCTTAGACCAGTTTAGACCAAAGATTCCTCATGAGTCCAAACCAGTTTTGAATGTTACAAGAACAGTTTCCGTGCCGTGAACTGGCCCGTCTCTGATGGTGTCGCCTACAGCTCAGCTTATTCTCTGGCAGACGCTACAGGTGCATCAGATCCACGACAGACAGACTCAAAAACAGTTTCTTTCCCAAAGCCATCACCATGTTGAATGCACACATGCGCCAGCCCCCCTACAAAGAGAAGTCTCATATGCATTCAAAATCTTTCGTGCAATAATTCTACCTCTACGGCTACTTCCTGTGCAATATCGTAACCTGACAGGCATGTGCAATAACCATATGTGCAATAATGTGCAAGAGAGAATCTTGTTCCTCTTCTTGTGTAGCCTTTGTATTTGTTTTTAGATAACTTACATGTTATACATAGTTTGTATTTATTTTAACATGCTGCAACTGCATTTTTTTTTTTTACCTATACTAGGACCAGCACCTCGTTGTAGCCCCCTGCAATTCCATGTGCCTACAACATGTCTTTCTATTCTATTATTGCAACTGGTTGTAGAAGCTGATCACTTTCTTTGAATTGAGTTTCGTTTTCCCTGTTTATTTACAAAGCCACAACTTCAAACAGAAGAGACATGAGATATTGCAAAAAATATGTGCAAAAATATTTAAATAAATATCAAACATCTATAACAGGAGCATCGAACCTTTTCAGTGGTTCATTCCAAATAACATAAATCTAAATAAAGTTACACATTCACGTTGATATAAAGTCCTTTCTGCAATTCTTTTCCAATCAGTGTCTGTTGTGAGCTTATATTGTACATTTCTAAGTGCACATCTCTACATTTCACCCCTCTACCCTTTCCAGCACAGCTGTCAATTAAACTTGATCACAGCTTGCCCACTCAAAGACTTAAAGGCAAAACAAGCGTTGTTAATATACGACCTTTTGTGAATTCAGCTGAACTGTAATCACAGTAACAAAATGAAACATCAACATGACCTGTGTTTTATTTGGCAGCGTAATGGTGCACATACAAATATAGCCCACGAGTAGGCTGATGCTCATTTTACATTTCCCCTTCCCCTGTGCTCTCTCTGTCACACTGTGCATTTAGGCATACATTTTTAGCCTTTTAAGAAGCCATTTACTGTGAAGACTAATGTGATGCTCATACAAAGACGACAGGCCCTTGTACTACTTCACAATGATACAATTAGCAGCGTTCACTGTGGGTAGAGACGGGCAACAGCTGGACCTGTCAGCGGAAATATCCACTGTTGCTGCAGCAGTCAGCCAGTGGTGTGTTCATGGTGCCACATGGCTAGGACATTAATTAAATAAGCTTCTCTATCAGCCTGACATCAGTGCTTGCTCTACAAGCGTGGTGTGAGATCGTCGATGGCGACACAACATCTTAGCTGGAGGTAGGACATTAACAGACAGCCTGCCATTTTCTCCCCACATGAGAAACAAAGAGAAGTGGTAATTCTAATATTTGGGAATGAGAAGTGAGAATAGCAGGAAGCTTATGCAGCCCAGGCTGGAACCAAAAAAAAAAAAAAAGTAAAGCTGTGTCATTTTGCTCCATCTGACAGTAATCTATTAATTAAGCATGGTAATGGCTGTAATTGTGACCATTCTCTGAGCCAACCTTGCGGGTAATGCTAGGGCTTGCTGCGGTTGCCAAGCATCAGCTGTCTCTGAGGTGAGTATACTTGACTGCTCGCAGGGCCGGGGAGGCTGCGGTGGATTGGTGCTCGCTCGCATTTCGCCTCCTGCTCTGTGCAGATAACAGCTGCTCCTTGCAATAGGCTCCTGCTCGTTTTAACAAAGGCCTCACCTTTCAGGGAGCGGAGAGGAGCTGCTTCGCATTAGCTCGCTGGCACCAACGGACGCTCGGTATACAATACATAAACAGGTGCAACACAAGCACAACCACTTTGGCAAAGGCGTCAAGAGTGTACAGTGCTTCTCACAATGGCGTGGCTGTTGTTATGGCCACTGTGTCCAGCTGGCTGTGGACGCTTTCTAATCTGTGTTTTGGCACCCAGGCTCCAAAATGAAAGCATGTGTCATTCTGGGCTCTCCTCTGTCCTGACTCAAATTAACTTGGAAGTCCGACAGATATCACAGGATTTTCTGAGTGACATGAAAGTATGCCAAACACTTTAAATATCTGCACTCCTTTGCATGCTTCGCGGGAGCTCTAGATCCGCTCCGTCTTGAAAACATACAACTCCCCGCAGGATTTGTTAAATACCCTTTGCTTTGTGAATTCAGTACTTATACTGAATAATGAATGTGCAGTACCAATCACCAGAGCGGATGCTGTATTTGTGCATTGTTTCAAGGGAGATAGAGGCTGAATGAAACGGTTGATAAATCACCGGCCCCGCTTGTAAACATAATAAAAATACCAGTTTAATGTCGTATATAAAGCAAGAACAGATCAGCGGCGGGCAGGAAATAAATGGAGTAGAGAAAAAACGATGTTATATGGATGAGACGTTGACTTATCTCCCGGTTAAATTCGAAGATCTCCCCGCTTCACTTTCTGTGAGCTCAAGTAGCTAATGCAGTGGATGAAACACCAAAGGCTGCATGGTGAGCTTCTTGAATGGTTGTGATTTGATTCGCTAATGGACTCTGGAGGCTGTTTTGTTTAACAATGCCTTATCTCTCCTTCTGTATGTGCCCCCTTTCCAGTACAGCTCTGTTCCCAGTATCAGGCCCCAGTGATGCTCCACTTGCACTATAGGGTGCTTTGCACATAACAATGGCTGGCATGATGGGAGAATTATCCACGAAGCAAAGGTAAATTGGAGCAGTGAGAGAAATAGGTGCAGTGCTGCTGTCTACTTTAGCATGGACCGATTCAAATTAAAGGGGCAATCAGTAAGGTTTTTATGGCTTCATCGTCTGGAATGGTCATAGTTTTCTGCCAGGCTGATAGGGTTTGTTGATCAATAATGATGACTCAACGATTAGCTGACCAGGTGCTGACTTTTCTGCTGTCGCAATGCATTACAGCCGAGAAGGCTAAAAAGCCTCTCATGGAAAAGCAAATGACAATACAGAGTTATTGTTTGAGTTCTATGGCAGGAGGTCAGATGTATCACTGCACAGAAGTCAGTTACAGATCTCTTCTCTAATTAGTTGGCATCCTTCTCCTCCTGTGAACTGTGACTTTGTTTTTGTCAATTACAAGCAGCCGTCACTGGTGTGCTTCTGGATGTCAGCCGGGTTAGTATGCAAAAGAAAAGCATGTGGTGTGAGCTTCAATTACATAGAAAAGGGAAACCTTGGAGGACAGTGTAATACAGAATATTATATGCTTCTCACTGCTTTCTTTGATATTCTGCAATAAACAAAAATGAAAATAATGTCTGGTGAACCTCAATTAAGGCATAAAGTTGAATTAAAAATCACTTTGTATATCATTAATGATCGAAATACAAAGTGCCATACTTAGTGACTGTAATTATGCTGACTCTGCAGTGATCCCTTTGTAGAATGATTCAATGAACAATAAGAGACTGTTCTTTTTTTTTTTTTTTTTTTGTCCAAAGTTCAGTCAAAGCTTATGAAAGATGACAACAAACTATGTTAGACAAACTGTTTGGTTCTCCTGTTGAACTGCTGATTAAAATGTAGATTTGTTACTGAGGGAGACTACTGTGCTAACACTTTTAATCAGAAACTTTATATTCAGGGGCTGAGACTTTTAATGAATGGTCTTTTAAAGCTTACCAAATCATCCTGATGCTTTATAGCTTAATTACAAAAGGTTCCTATAAAGTGATTTGTTTTACTACCCTGGCACTCATTCACCACAACACACTGTTTCTATTTTACACTTCTGCAAATCACACATTTCATATTAACATTTGTATATAAATGTATATCAACTTTATAATGTCCTCACCACTTATGGCGCTTTACAATGATGTCTCTCAGAAATTACATTCATATTCAAGTAACCGTTTCGGTGGTTAGGTTTACATACCGACAGTGTGCCAGGGTTTGGTTTATCACAGAAAAGGTCGACAAAAGATCCAAATGAAAAACTGGGTAAATGGGCTCCGACTTGAAACGATTTAGCGGGATCTATTTGCAGAAATGAAATTGAATACTCATAATTATCTGGTTTTCCCCTGGGTTGCTTCTTATTTGTCTTCTTTCCATTTTGCATGACACACACCTACTATATTTGAATATGTAATATGTGTGAGTGCAAACCCGAGTTAATATCCCCTTTACTCAAAAGGCCAGAACGGACAAACCAAACAAGGCTCTTACAAGGACCTTTGCATGTTTTGCATTGTTAACATCCGGAGTCCAGGTTTATTGTTTCCTGCCATCTGTCTGCTGTCCTTAATATATAAAAAGACAACATGTTTAAGTGTCTTTGTTCTCTTTTGGATGCAGTATAAGAAGCTTTTTTTTTTCTTTTTTTTTATCAAATCCTTCAAATTTGACTGAATTGCTTAACACGATGTAGATTTGGATAAGGAGAAAAGCACTATGGATCTGTGGAACGCTATCAGCGTCTACACACACCTCTTTTGGTGGATATTGTTAGATCAGCAGGAGAATAGGTGAGATATGAATAGATTAGACCTGAGGCATGTTCTTTGTAAATAATCAATATACTACTATCAAAGAAGAAGTGATGATCTAATTGAAGAGTCAATTCAACAGCTGACACAAGACGAAAAAGAGCAAATTGGATTTTTCTTTTATATTATTTGTACATTTTTAACCATTGATTATGAGGTCTTACCATGTCGAGCTACACACTAGCTCCATGTCTTGGTACATAGTGAGGCAGCCATGACAGTTTCTTCATGGTTACCAAGGACGGTTTGGTGTAACATATGGCGTGTCATTAATGTTGACGCGACAAGTCGACTTATTTGGCGTAATCGACCATGAAAATTAGTCGACAACAGTTTTTTGGTTTTTTTTTAGTCGACAAGTTGTTTTACTATTGACCGCCTATTTATTTTTGGCCATGGCACCTGGGAATCATGCCAGCATTTGGCGCCTTCAGTACCTCAGAGAGAGAGAGTGAGTGAGCGAGCGAGCGAGAGAGAGAGAGAGCGAAACCCCTGTCTTTTAAGTGTCTTGAGTTTCCGGTTCATCCCCTCCCTCCCCCGGTCCGCAGATCAGCCCCCCCCACCCTTTAAATTACTCGTTTATATTTGTCAACTAATCAAAAAATTTGTTGAAAGATTAGTTGTTATAAAATTAGAAAATTACTAAATGTTATT
>JAPTYQ010000007.1:8412618-8422873 GCA_029814465.1 Ostorhinchus cyanosoma | reverse complement strand
AGGGGGTGGCGGGGGTATGGGGGTGGAAGGCTGATTCCTCCAGGCGTCGCCTCCAATTAGCCCGGCCATGCTGCAGGCCTCTGTTTGCTCCCCATTAAAATGTTAATCAAATGGAACAGAAACCTGCCTATGGTCAGCATATCCTTCCAGTAAAGCCTTCCACAAATTGAATTGAATTAAAAAAAATCTGCATGTTACATTATTACGTCTCTGATTCCACAGAACACTAATATGAGTATCAATGGCACATGGAAAGGCTTTGTTAACCTCATATGACCATGAGTTATTATCTGTCAGTGTAAAAAAGTATTGATTGTAGCTTCTCAAAGCTGCGCAGACTTGGGAAACGGTGTGACGAAACTGTAAATACACGATACAATATGTTCCCAAGTCATCGCCGTGGTAATCAGGGACAGGATTTACTGTATATTAACAAGTCTTAAGAGCTGCCAGAGTCATCATCAATGTGACAGTTGTGTGAATAACACCAGATGTGACAATATAAAAAAGAAGAATGTAAAGATAGAAAATCTGTGCCAATAATGTCATATTTCTGTGCTGGTTGTCATAAAATAACCAGGCATTAAACGGTGAACACTGTCAAAAATATTTAGTTCTGTTACTCATTCGAAATATATATATGCGTGTGCAAAACAGCAACTGGTAAAAGCAGTTTAGTGCCATGAAAGGGAAACAGTACAAGCAGATTACAGTGAAAAGTAGCCCTTTGAAGGACATCTGCGCAAACTAACTGATCATTAATTTAATACATGGCGAAGACTATTAGCTAATCTCAGAAAAAAAAAAGAAAAAAAAAACAACTGGAGGGTTGTTGCACCTAATTTACATTCACATTATTATTGTTTTCTTTGGTGTGTAGCTCCCACACATTCAGCTGCTATTCTGGGATCTAGTCCCTTGTAAGACGGCAGTCATATGGTAATATTAATATGTGTTCCCATCTTTCTGTATATCTGTGGATAATTCATACTTTTATTTCTGTATTGGTATAAAAAAACAAAAAAAAACCCCAAAAAAAACATATTCAAAGGTTGTCATTAATTAGATTCCTTGGAAGTAAAACAAAGAAATGGCATGTGACCAGGTCTTCTTCTCGCTGCTTTCCTTTCATCCGTCCTCTGTTGTCTTATTAATGATGACGAATACGGCATCAAAGCCCACGAAGCTCAAGTCTTGAGTTACTTTTCCACACATAAAGCCAGGGCCTACTGTGTCAGGAAGACAAACCATTAGAGCCGGGATCCGCAGTGCCACGGTGATTGAGCTACACTTTGGCCCCAGTAGAGACAATTCTGCGCGTGTGATATACGAGTCTTTTATCTCGGCATGTGTCCCACTGCATCGGTGATCAGTAAACAGGACAGCCAGCACCGGCCGCGCCTGCATTTGTCTTTGTGGAACTACAGCCTTCCAATAATTAACTTGTGCAATAGTCAGCCATATTTGAACACATGTTGTACATCATTTAGCGCCTCATATAACTAAATGTCCAGGAGGGGAGTAGAACCTGCTCTTTCCTTAATACACAAACCCTTGAGCAAAGATACATAACCTTAAAATAATCCCGTGAATGAATAACTGACAGTAATAAACATAATATTCAGGGTTGCGTCTTTATTTGTTGGTAATTGAAATAAGAGCCGTTTCGTTTTTATTACCTTAGAATTTATATCTGAGAGTCTGTTATATTTTACCACCAACGCAACTTTCAGTCATGTTACTTTTCTCACCGTTGTTTATTTCGTTAAATCTCAACACTGCTGACATTACTCTACCGCCGCGTACGTACCTGCTGCACTGTGAAGTCAACGTCACGTTGGCGTAAAGTGGTATCGGTTTGGTTGTATCGGAGCACTTTTACGAGTACGAATAGAAAGAAGCACATGCTCTCATTACCGGACCCGATATCTGATACTGGTATCGGTGCATCCCTAATTAATTGAGTGTAAAAATGACTCCGGTGATCCTCATGACTCTAGTGAGGGTTCTTCCCACCATCCAAAGACATGCACTGATAGGTTCATCGGTTAATCTAAAGTGTGAATGTGAGAGTGATTATTTGACTCTATATGTCGACGAAATGTCCAGGGTTTACCCCCCCCCCCCACCACCACCACCACCACCTGAATTGTTTACATCTATTGATAGGATGAGTAGCGTAAAAGTTAGTACACATTTTATATTAGTAGATGTTTTAGTTCCCAGCTGTTGTTTTAGGGTAAATGACAGAGATATCTACTACGTCTGAATATTGATGCCGTTAATTAAAAAGCCAACAACAGACAGCGGTAGCAACACACGCTTGTATATCACAACCTGCCATCAACAACATCTTTCACAAGTGAGTTTACAACTATATAAATGTGTAAAAAGTCATGTGTCGCATTAAAAATAAATGAAACAAAGATCTCAATTAACAGATTGTTACCGTAGCCTGTAAGCATCTTCCTGCTGCCACCAATTAACAGCGTCTATGCTTCACGGGTAGAGCTCCGTGTGTTTATCTGCTTTTTACAATTACGTTGTGGACTGAGCAGCTTAACAATGAGGTAAAAGTAAAGCTGCTGGAGGCTGCAGTTCAGGTATAGGTTGATGAAGTGAGGGTTCATGAATTGTTAATGTAAAGAAATGAACTACTTTCTTTCAATATGTAAACTTTCCAAAAAAAAAAAAAGAAAAAAGTTATTGCAGAAAGGTTTAGTGTCATTTCTGTATTTGTTGTAGCCTTATGGAAAAACGTCGTGCTAATTCAACAGCCTTAGCTTTTCCTCGGTGAATTGTTGTTGTTATATAACTTTAGTTTCTAGTTTTTAATCCGATATGTCACCTACACCAGGTTAGCTCGATTAAACGTGTTTTTCTTCCCAGCAGCACTAATAATCATCTTTTTGACCAGATGCAGATGCTGTTTTTCACCAATTTTTCCAAAGCATTACCCTGATGAGTGTTGGAGTTACACTTTCTAACAGCAGCTTTACTCATTTTTTTGCATTTTAAGCATGTTGGATGTATCTTCTACTTTACTCATACGACATCTCTAGCCACTTTTACACAGAGATTCCAGAAAATAGGTTTTCCACGACCGTCTTTCACCGTTCTACAAATGTTAGCATGAAGCGACAACAGCTCAGGGATATGGACGTCTCCCCAGTTCGACATCTTTCTAGTCATGTTGATACGTTTGTTTTTATTGTACAAGGCCCATGTTTATTTGTACATACACAAATACGTTATCAAAACGTCACACGTCGGTTGCAGAATGAGCGGATTCCACCTTTATCCCGGCTCCGTTACTTCCTCCAGAGGCGTTATAGACGTTTACACAGACATCGTTCTGGAATAAAGGTGAAATATTCCCGTAACAGAAACGCTGTGTAAAACCATCGAAGGGGCCTGGTTTATTAACTGTTGAGCACCGACACAATCCAGTCGTCACTACATTTCCAACAAAACTCCACGCAAAGAGCAAAGCATTTGTATGACTTGGATACTTCCCTGGTGTTTTCTAAATGTTTGCGGAATAATTATGTCCTGGCATGAATAAAAACAGTCTATTCATTGTGTGTTGTTGATAGTAAGTGCAAAAAAAAAAAAAAGTGTCTTAGTGGTATTGTTTTCACAGCGAGCGTTAGGTAGTATTAGGTAGCTCTCAGCAGTCAACCTGCAGCACAATAAAGACATGGTCCATTTTCCCTGCAGCCCGCGGTATCAGCTACATTAAACATGATAAACACGATGCATTATGGAATCAACATGACATCAAATGCTCTGCCAAATGACACAATACTTCATTTAGCTTCTTCACGTCTCCATATGTAAATGCTTATGCACAAAGGCAGACGCCAGCAGGTTTCCAGGTCGCTGTGTATTTTATTTTTTTTTATTTATTTATTTTTTTTGTTCTTTTAACAGGGAGACTTGTGAGCATGCTGATGCTCTCTTTTCTTTGAATGAGAGCATATGCGGAAAATTAAGGTGGATTGTATGAAGGTAAAAACAGCTCTACTGGAAGGAGGGCACCGCCAAGAGCAGAGTTCAAGTCTACTCTATGCTAATTTAAGGTGTGCAGTGATTATTAAGGAGAAGAATAACAAGCATGTGTTTAGTTGTTATTCATAACTGAGTGCTTATTGTAATGCATAATGCTGGGGGAATTTCTATTTAATTTTTATCCATCATAAGCTCCATTTATATTGAACTCCAGATTTCAGATTTCATGTTTCAGTATGTAATTTTTCAAGTAAATAATACAGTTACTCAAACTACTTATATATTCCATAACAGTTAATAAATGCAATTCGCAACTAAATGAAAGACAAGTAGTTCAAATCAGCTTTTTTCACCCCCATGTACATGTTTTATGGTATGCAAGAATAAAATGTCTGTGCACAATTACGAAACATGGGTTTGACAAATCTTATTTGATACGATAAATTCTTTTATTCTACCTTTTTTCATACAAAAGCCCATCATTTCCTCTGAATAAGAGCAAAACTAAAACTGTTGGCCACCATTCACTGAAATACAAAGAAGAAAAGGAGTTCGTACAAAAATAAAGTAATAGAGGAATATAATAAACATCTATGACTGCAATGTGAGAAGAAAAAAAACAATACCTGCACCTTATTTAGTAATAACAAATATAAACACACATGGCTATTTCTTTTTAGTTTTTTATTCCACTTTCTTTTCCCCGATCACAAACCAATTCAACACTTACATACAAGCCTAGCAATCATCTCACCGCAGTTCATTACGTGGTTGTATTTTCTTTTCGTACATTTACTTACATTGATGTTTTGTGTTCGTACGTGGCTTTGATGGAACAGCGTATTGTTAATTTTTCCAATTGTCAAATGATGTAGCGTTTTAGTAACTCAATGAACATAGAAAAGTGCGCTCTTTGATTTTGTGTGGGAGTTACATTTGAGGTGTTTCCACGTTTTCCTGGTTTAAATTACCTTCAGCTCCTGGCGATGCTTGTTGTGTCGGCGGCAGAAGCAGAAGCAGAAGCCTGCAGGAAATAAGAGAGTCATGAGGGCTGAATAAATGTCTGTGGAAATCCCAGAGTGGCGGCTGATGAACTGACGATTAAGTGCGCCAGGGTGGTTGGTAGTGAATGGGTTCAGGTAAATTGTATATTCGGAGGTTCTTAAGCAATGTTGGGTTACTTGTTCAGTCTCCTCCATCTCCTCCTCTTCCTCTTCCTCCTCCTCCTCCTCCTTCTCTCTTTGCTCTACACTCACTTGAGGTCAGTGCCGGGCTACCCACTGAGATGAAAGCTTGGCTCTAGATTGCATCAGGCCTTCCACAGCTCCAGCCTGCTAGCCAGTCTTACACCCACGGCGCAAATTCAGCTGAACTATCAGTCATAAAGTGGGGTTAATGCCAGATCGATAGTGGGCTTTTTAGGGGGAGAAGCCCCCCGTTTGTCTTCAGGCTTTTCATTATTCTTTTAGTGCGCTTAATTTTTAAAGACCTCTTTAAGCCTAATTTCCCAGATGCTCATTTTACATATTCACATGCAAAGTTGCAGGGACAGACGAAAGTGAAGAAACTGTATTAAAATGAAGGAAATCGTTCTGGTTCTGGTCATGAATCTGAATGTCTAGGGAATAACTTTAAAATGAATATATGGTAGTTTATTTTTGGGGTTTTTGACCTTTGGACAACACAAACATGCAGCTCCTGACATGATGTTAAAGAATGAGAAAATAACCCACACAATATGACTTTTATTTATTTAAATTTAAAGGTGCAATGTGGAATGATGTTATGACATTTAGACATGTTTTTTTTTATTTATTTAAGAACTGTAAATGCGTTGTGAAGTACCAATTTTACCAGCTTTATGAATTGTCTATGTACCGTTAAAGATAAGATCAGAGGAGTCAAGAAACAAAGTACAAATACTTTACTGCAGTAATTATTTTACTTTCTACTCCCTACATTTTAAAAATAGCCTTGTTACTCTGATTTCTTTCCGATTTGTTTTCATCATTAAAAAAAAGACAAAAAAAACCCCTAAAAACTATCCAGATAAATCGCACCATCCTGGTAGAGTAAATTTGATTGAGGTCGGATGAGACGTGTAAACATATTGTATATCATTCTGACACCCTATTGGTCTGACTTTTTGCACCATTCTAATACCATATTCAACTAATTATAAAATCTTCCGCTCCATGAAACACATGTTAATGCTCAGCGGTGGTGCATGGGCAACATTGTCCTGGAATGTTTGGAAGTAGAAAGCTGAGATGGGACGGACCACTGGCTTATAGACTGAGGTCCGTTGTGTAATAGGATGGGAGGTGTACCCCCCCCCCTCTCAACCTGATACCTGGGATTCACGGGTAACTCACTAATCCTCGCCTCACTAATAAAGTGCGTGTTATCAAGTGAACGCACTGCATCAGGACCAGTTCACAAAGGCCAACAGGAGGGTGTTGTTGTAGAGCTTCTCACTGGTTCGTGCAGTCGTATGTATCTGTATCTGTATCGCGCTGCTCCTTTACAATATCAATCAGGTGAAACTGGATCATTTTCCACGGCACACCTGATGACTCCTCACAGCACACTGGTTGGAAATGCTGCTTTAGAAAGTTAGCTTAGTCCTTGGTCTATGTTCTACTTTTCAAATAAGTTTCATGAAAATTTATAGAGCAATCTGCAAAGATTATGAACCCCCCAAACCCCTAAAGAGCCCAGAAGACTAAAAGCATCTAGTGATCTGAAATGTTTGATACCTTCTGAACTGCTAATCATATCGATACAATTAAATAATTCAGGCCAAATGCAGTTTCTCAGTTTTTCATGGGCATCACATGATTCATTTGGACGTTCAGAGGCTCTTGTAGTGAATGTAGAAACACTGTCGTCTTCTGCAACATTGATTCACCAGTAAAACCCTGCAGAACATGTATATTGATAGATTACAGTGTTTGTAGACAGTTGTTTTGATGTTTAGTTAATGATCTATTTTGCTGAAAAAGTAAGTTTTGCTTCAGTTCTCTCTGTTTTGATATAACGTTTGAATTTACACTGAGCTTTTATGAACATCTACATGATCAGTAAATTAAATCGCAGAACGAAGCAGAATGCAAAGAATGAAAAAAACACGTGGTGAGAAAGTATTTAGCAAAGGTTATATGTCGAGAAAAGTTAATTTGGAAGTTGCCAGGTCTTTAAGGGTTAATAGACTGTTCTTTACTTGAAGACAAAAGACATAAAATGAAAACACAGTTCCATTCCTGCTCTCTTCCTCCACAGCTTGTGTTATTGTAATGAAACAATGGTGAACAAATGAGGCAAATTATGTGCAATAATTAGTTGTTTTGATGTGGGTTTTCATTCCTGAACTAAATTTCTTTCCCATTAAAACTTCCCCCAAAAAACATCCTGTATGTTTCAACTGCAGGTAAATCAAGGCTCAAGTGATTAGTTTTAAAGCTCCGCGGCTGAGATTCCCACATTAACGGTGCTGTGTGACAGCTGATGATACATTTTCGGATGTTTAAGTGAATTCATTACACTGTTGTTCTATCCTGATGATCGCATAGAGACGCATCTCAAACCGACACTTCTTTCTTTCCTCATGTCTTCTCTGATGTAGTCAACATCAGCAAAGAAACCACTACTGAGCCGACGGATTATTAGCGAAAATGTCACACAAAAATGACATTTTTAATGATTTTTGTAGTTATTACTCATAATCACTTGTAATTTTCTGGATTAATTAAATTGCAAAAACACTCCAAATACTTGATGGTCAAACAAGCCAAATATGTTGCACATCATCATTAATTCACCTTGGTTTTGAGACCGCAGATGTTTTTGTATTGTTTGTATTATTTTTCTTTTCTTTTCAAGTTGTTTGAACTGCTTTAAAAGTAAATGAGTGGGAAAACAGTAAAAATGTGGAAAAACAACACAACAGAAAAAAACTCATTTTCAGGTGGATTCACAAATGGAATAGTATAAAACTACATGGTTTGTGTAAATGTATCAGCAATCTGTGTGAGAAACAAGGGTGTAAACATTTCACTTTTCTATCCATTAGTGTTAAATAATAAATGCGGGGGCGGCCGGGGCTCAGGAGGTAGAGCGGGTCGTAGTCAGTCCGTCGTGTCCTTGGGGAAGACGCTTCACCCTTGTTGCCTTTAGTGTCACTCACGCTGGTGTATGAATGTGTGTGAATGTTCGGAGGTGGTCGGAGGGGCTGTTTGGCGCAAATTGGCAGCCACGCTTCCGTCAGGCTATCCTAGGGCAGCTGTGTACACAAACATAGTTAACCACCACCAGAGTGCGAATGTGAGAGCGAATGAATAATGGATCAATAATGTAAAGGGTGCCTTGAAAAGCGCTATAGAAATCGAACCCATTATTATTAATATTAATGCACATTATACAAGTTCACATGCAATAGAACTGACCAGAATTAACACTAGTAATTTCTGCCACTAGAACGACCTCCATCCAAACAGGAGAAATGTCGTTGTGTGATGTTGTCAAATAGCCTATTTTTTCCTATGAGCTCTTTTCTCATCTGTCCGTCCGTTCGTCTGTCCGTCCATCCATATTGTCTTGTCTTACAACGGCATCAGCCTGTGCAGAGAAACCTAGATTTCCATCCTTCCATCCTCCTCTTCCACGGGGACACCGAGGGGTTCCCAGACTAGCACAGAGGTATAATCCCTTCAGCAGGTCTGGGGTCTGCCCCGGGGTCCCCCCCCTCTGGTTGGACATGCCTGAAACACCTCAGCAGACCCCTGAACCACCTCCAGCTGGTTCCCCTCCATGTATCTCATTTCTCAACACTGCCTCTTTAACCGCAGAGGAGGGCAGGATGTATGTAGATGGAATGGTAAATTCACCACAACAGACCACCAGGGTGCTACGTACCCAGGTCTTGAGATTGGAATTTTGAAATTTTGTTCTCCACACCTTGAAAAGTCTGGAATTTTGTGTCAAAGTCTTAATAAAGTATGGAAAAAGTTTCTCTCCTAATCCAATTTTAGAATATGCTCAAAGGCATATCATCTTGTAAGATAAAAAATACATGAGGAAAGCATAAAAAACTTAATATGAATTCACTAACTGGTCAGTACTGGGATGATTCTAGTGAAACTTTTTGTGTGATATCCATAATTTACTCCAAATTATTCATTCATTCATTCATACATTTATTAAAATTAACTTTTCTACTACACACAACAGGTACAGGCGCACAAGTATAAAAGTTAGGGCTGTCAAAATTAGCGTGTTAACGGAAATGAATCAATCATCATGATTAATATGATTAAAAATGTTTATGCAATTCAACCATCTGCATCACAGAATGACTCTGAACGTCTCTGCCAAAGCATTTGGGTCAGTTTGTCCAAGTAGAGTTAGCGTCGCACATGAACAAAAGGGCAGTTGATCCGGTAGACAGGCAGCAGAACCATCCCATAAAGATGGAAGACGCTAAACAGCACGTCGACCTCTGGATGGAAATATGAGGACAAAAAACACCAAGGCAGAACAGCTGTTTCAAGTGGTTTTGTTGAAACTGTTGAAGGTGTTTAATAAACACGTTCAGTGCATATATATTCTCTTCTTTCTTCAGTCTGTTTGCTCATGCAAAATGAAACACGATTAATATAGATTAAAAATGAATGATATTTAATCGTGATTAATCAAAATTAATCCGCAGCAACCCTGTGTTTAATCTGATTAAACATTTTAATCATTTGACAGCACTAATAAACACACAGAGAGTCAAGGTCTTTAGGAAAAAAATCACAGTGTTGAAAAGGACTGGGATTTTTACGGATCATAGTTTCAACACAGCATCTGCAACTTTGTAGAATCTGCCCGTCGATCTCCTCCTCCATGCGTGAAACAGACCCACTCATACTTGAACTCCCCTACCTGAGGCTGGAACTCATTCACAACTGGGAGGGTCACATGCCCTTTCAGGCTGAGACCATGATCCTCAGCTGCTGAGAACCACACTGAGAACGTGAATAAACCCTGAAAACCATGGCCTCAAACTGGAAGGTTCTGATCTGATGAAAGTGTCCAACCCTACAATCATTTCTTTCTTCCGTCTCCCTGGGTAACTTAGGAGCAGCGTAAGCCCTCCAACCAGGCTGCACACATGAGCAAGCCACGCAAACACATCCACACATCTGTGTCAGTGGTGTGACAGAGCCAGTATAATATCTGTGATCGCTGCCCCTGGTTTGGG
>JAPTYQ010000007.1:8393378-8405163 GCA_029814465.1 Ostorhinchus cyanosoma | reverse complement strand
ATATGAAATAATGCGAACATTATCAGCGATCAGCAGAATAAAAACTCATCTGCACCGGAACACTGTCAGGAAAATGTTGGGCTCTGAAGCTGAAAAATTCGAATTTAAGTTTTGAAAAAAAGTTAAATCTTAATGTGTAAATGGAAATTTGGAGATTTAGCAAGTGATTTGTTTGCAAAAGTAGTGTAACATGAAAAACATTCAAGTAAATATATAGCCGATGCCTAAAATAGAAAAATTTTAGGCATTGGCTATTTTTATTTATTTATTTATTTATTTTACATATAGCTCTAATGGAGGCATGCTGCCTTCAGGGTCTGGCCAGAGGCTCTGTAAATCTTGAAACTCACCACAAATAAAACAGATATCTTCTAACTAAACTCGTCTTCTACACAACACAATGATCTGAATTGATACATAAATTATTTGTTTGCTTGTATTTTTAGTGAAGATATCAATAGAAATGTATGTTTTCCACAGGCGTTAAAGACCAAGAACTACATTATGTGGCTTAGGAACGGAATAGTTATGGTTTGAATTAGACAGAAGTGATACTGAAATATCGATATCTCAGGATACCAGATCTAGAATCATACACAAATCAAAATATCGATACTTTGGTCATGTGAGTTAATGTATATGAAGAACACAGTGGAAAGTAGCTAAACTGTTGGGATCTTGTCCAAATGATATGCGATTGGTGGGAACTACTTTTTCTTCCGCCTGGGTAAGTGCGTACTGCGTCACACTTCTCAGTTACTCAGTCTGTACTGGTTTGTTGGCAAGAACATGAACTGACCTTCACAGCCCAAAGCATATGAGCAGAGAGATACCTGCAGTTTACCAAGGCAGCCGAGGTCTGAGTAAAAAAATGGAACAGTTTAAAGGGAAAAACAGTAAGTACGCTATTGTTCCTTAACAAAAACTTGTGAATAAAGGAAAGTGTCGATGTTGGATGCTTTTGTTGAAGTGTTACATGTTCAGTATTTTCATGTTTCATATTAACATGAATTAATATGCAAGTTTCCATTTTTATAATAGTTCTTAATAATTAAATTATTCTCATGTGTTGTATTCTTTGTGAAGTTCTGATTTGAAATACACTATTTTTTTTTTTTATTGTATTATTATTACGTTTTTGTTTTTTTTTTTCTCGATTGTCCAGACTTTAAAGGAGCGGTCCATGACTTTTTTGGTACTAGGAACCAGTTTCATGCATGAATATTTTCCGCCGACTGGTTAGAAGTGCAGGGGTTCCAATAACAAAAACCTTTGTAAGTTCAGAGCACGTAATCTGAAACAATTACTCTTTATATCAGGCATTTACAATGATTCTACAGTGTAATATCATCTGACCATAATCCAGAATCAGTGGGAACTCTGGACTTGTTTCCCTGCCACTAGATGGTCCCATCTGGGGCTGATGGGAGACACACACTTTAATTGTGTTCTGTATATCCAGTCTACTCTGCAGTCTGGTCTTGGTGGCTGTCATCGCAGAAAACCCAGCCTCACAAAGATATGAGGTTGGAAACGGAAGAAGGACTTTCAGGGCTTTTGTAGCGATATCCAGGTTTTCTGCTTTGACTTGAATCCAGAATGCAACAAAGTTTGAAGTTGTCTCAAACATGGATCGATGTGCCGAAGCAGTTTTAAGGGTTTTGTGGCTTCATTAGCTCGTTGGTGACCGCAATTTACACATCGTGGGGGCGGTGCTTGTGCGTCACCTGTTGTGATGAACCTGTAACTTAGGCAGGACTCGTGATATTTTCTTTTAAATGCAGCTTTCTGTTTTCAGTCAGTCTGTGACCCTTCTGCAGCCCCATCGTTTCCTCGTTTCTTCCTGAAAAAAGCTCTCCACTGAATTTAGTTTTTGGCTCATTTCTTTCAGGGGGTAGCTTGTGCCACTGATGCATGAAATGGCATGCCAGAGTCAAGAGCGGTTGTGAGGCGAGGTCGGAAACAGTCGTTTTTCAAAATAAAATCTCCACAAGACTAATGGAAAAAAATAGCGTAATATTAACTACAATTTTTATTTTTTTTTTTTTCTTTGCAGCCTGATACCAAATGGGGGACCCCTGTATTAAAGGAGCAATATTTAGCTTTTTTAAATGGAATTTTGCATTTGAATATATTTACTTGTGGTCTACTTAAACTGTAAATATTCTGCTTGGGTCTGAAATCTACATTCATTCCACTCCACAGGTTCATCTTCAATCCTATCTCGGAGACCAGAAAGGTCGTTTTAAGCGCTGGCCCTTTAAATGCAAATGAGACTCTTCACACCCCGCCCCCTCCAGGTTGCTACTCTATACCGTTCAGCCACTTGTGTTTGTACAACTTAATATTGGAGGTAATCGGCTCAAAGTTCGGACATATTTTCAGTTTTTACTACAACTGCTGCTGCTAATAAACAATTATGTCGCACTTGTAGAAATGTTCGTCAGAAGGCTTGACCTTATATGTGTAAATGTCATGAAGGTAACTAGTTGTAGGCATAAGAAATTAAGCAGGAATTAAAACGGGTTGTAGAAATCCACTTCATTTTGGCCAAAATGAATAGAAAGATCGCTTTGCAGGACCTGGAGGGTTTAAACTCAAACTTTATGAACTGTTAGGGTCTCCATTAATTAATTAATTAACTTCTAAAATGAATTCCTGGACCTTGAAAACCAACGGAGTGAGTCGCTGGTAACAACGCAGTGTTTCTGCTGATAAGGTTTTGTGGTGGCACATCCTGCCTCCTCAAATGAAAGTTTGCAAAGCTTCAGGAGGTACAAAAAAGATAAGTGTTAAGTTGCACTTTCACTTCCATGAGCGCCCCCGCACTACTGATGGAAACACATGCATGTACCCCTCCCCCCATTTATTCGGTGTGCCGGTATCATTTCCTGAAAATTTTATGAACTCCATCCATAACTTTTGGATTCATCTTGCTAACAGACAAACAGACAGACAAATCCTAATAAAACGTAACCTCCGCCGTTCCTTGGCAGAGGTAATAAATGAGCCAAAGACTAATAGAGTGGATTGAACAAAATATGACCCTTTTAAGTGTATTTGTACTAAGCATCAGATTGGATCAGTGTCGCCGATACCAGGCTGAATTTTTTGTAATAAAGGTGTGACTACTGTTGTGAAATGTCACAGTTAAAGAAACTGCACTGACCGCTGGTTTGTGACAGGAAACATACGGTGGCTAACAGTGTTTTGTTGATCCCTCTATCCACCCTCAGCTTTTTCTCTGACCGTGAGATGCTTCATAATTGACCTACAGGCTTGGTTTTTACAAGAGACAGGAGATAGTTGTCTTGTTGCAGTGGCTGGGATCCACTGATCCAGGGAGCTGATGTGAAAAATTTGATGCCTCGCTGGATAAGCATTACAGAGAAGATACTGTGATTCTGTGAAGCACAACAGTCAGATATTGGTGTGGTGTGTTTCCTCCATCATGATCAGAAGACTATGTTCATCCTTTCAGCTGAGCTCTTTGACAGAAGCACTCAAGCTGCTCGGAACATGGATTGGGGAGTGATACCTGACTAAAGCTCCCACTGCACAGTCAGAAGTTCTTTATTGAAACTGCTGTAGTAAAGAAGGGAAAATAAACTAGTCCGAGTGAGTGACATTTAAATCAACTTTGCTCAGGTAGTGGACACATTAAAGTAGCAATTTTAAACATCTCAGTTTTGTCCTGTTTGGTGACCCCTATTGGTGGAACATGGCAACTGCAGGTTTCTTTTGGAGAAATGAGAACCATCACTTTGGAGTTGTTATTAAAGGTAGGGTAGGAGATGTTTTCCTGGATCATTTTTTTTTTTTTTACTTTAATGCTTAAAATCCTCTTCACACCCTGATTGGAACGAATTAATTATACGCTCTAACACAAAAAAATACAAAAATGTATTCACCTGATCCAATCATTTTAACCGGTCCATTAAAATGATTGAATGGTGAAATGTTGATCAAACTCAACTGCCATTTGCATTAGTGTATTTAGCCTCCTACAGAATATATAATAATAATAATAATCATGATCATTTTGCCAGTTGATTAGATGAGTGATGGGATGTCTCATTTTTTTGCACATAATGCGTGCAATTCTAGATCTGCAGGTACAAACAATTAACAATCCATTAATTAAACAACCTTACACTTTGGTGTCTTTAAACATTGGGTTACAGAAGATGTGTTGATTTCCAACTCCTGCCCTGTCACTGTTTTAGGATCAGGACTTCACGGCAAGCAAGAAAAACACACACATATACACACACACACACATACAGACACACACACGGGTTGAAAAAGAAGCAAATTCTATCACTCTTTCTGTTTTCGCTGTTTTCGGCTCATTATGTGTCTGCGTCCTGTGGAATCAGACTGTGTATAACCTTGTTGACAGAGGTAAATAGGTTATAATTACTCACAATGAACTACTTACACTAAATATATGACGGTTGTTAATATTGTCAAGGCCCAGTCTATGGGATGCACTGGCTGCCTCACCTCTGTGTGACAGCTGCCTCTGTGTGTGTTCGGGCCGTACGTTGACACGCAGTGACAGGTCACACCGGTCACCGTGGTGATGGAACACACGTCACTGCTGCTGGCAGATTATGATTTTTTTTTCCACAGGAATGTCGCCACGGACGCCTAGATTATAAAATTGTAAATACAAGGACTTTCCTATAACATTGCCAGTAGGTCACGAGCTCAATCACTATAATATGAACTCATTTGATGATCGAGAATGTCTTAAAATTACATGAAAATACTGGAGATTGTTAACTAACTTCCTTAGAACACTCATCTGAAGAACAGTCATGGAAGTATAGCTATTATATTAGGAATTCAAGATTCAAGAATGTGTCATTATGCATACACACAACAAATTTAGGCAGTTAAATAAAAAAAAAATTAAAAAGTCACACACTATATACATAGTAAATGAAAAAATAAATGTCAAACGTTACATACAGTGGTAAAAACAGTATGAACATAAAATAAGTGGCAGCAGAGAGGAGTGATATCAGTTTGTGTCATTTCTGGAAAGGAAATTAAAAGGGGTGGGGGTGGGGGGGGTCTTAGCGTGCTTACAACATTTGACATTTCTATCCCAGGAAGCCTGGTCATAACTGGTCATGTGTGTGTGTGTGTGTGTGTGTGTGTGTGTGTGTGTGTGTGTGTGTGTAATAAATAAAACAAACGATCCATCTATTCATTTTCTGAGCTGCTTAATCCTCGAGAGGGTCGTTGGTGAAATAAACAATAGTAAATATATTTTAATAACATGTCATCTGGACTACAAATGGTCACGGTGCAGGACTACGACCTGAAATGTTTGTAGATTCTATAGTTTGTTCCCACGCACTGTTTGTTGTAGCAACTATAAGAGAAAGAGTCACTAATGAGCGGGGATGGGAATTAATATGAATTTAGTGATTCTGGTTCAATTATCAAATCAGTTTTCTTTTCAGTTCTTATTGGATTTGGGAAACAAACTCCATAGTCCATACAGCGGCTTTGTTTGCATTTGCATTAATGTCAAATACGCACAAACGTTTTGCATTTGAGTGGAACAAACCTCATAAAGTCGTAATTCCAGGAGTGTGAGATCTACCTGCTGCCGCCTCAGAGCCCCGCCTTCATCTAAATAGGACATGAGAGGAGATTATTCATAAACAATAGTGAAATCAGGTTGACTGTGTGAAATGGTGCTAACGTTAACAGTACCAGAGGAGTTGAATGCTGAGAGGATGCCTTGCTCAGCGGCTCCTTGGCTATAAGCATCGGTGCAGTTTAATTGGATGCTGTGTTTCTCTATATTACTGCTTTGTTGTAATGAAAGCTCTGCACATGGTCCTAGTGTCGTCGTCACTGTTGAAATATAACCTTCAGAGCGTTTGTGAACCAGAATACAGAAAAGATTCGATGTGATGACGTCGCGGAACAGATAAGTGGAATCATTAAGCGAGCAGACTAACCATTCCAAGGAATTGAGCTACTGGGAATTCTCATTTCCCGTCCCCAGTAATGAGTAAAGCACCGTATCCCATGTAACCCCACCCAGTCTATCTTCGTACCTGCATCATTGCGAAGACGGTACCCTCCAGCCGAGGCTCCATCTGGCTGCATAGTAGCATCTCCCTGATCCTTTTTCCTACAACTGTGATCTCCGTCTGTGTTTTTGCACGACTGAGGCTACGTTTTTTTCCCTTTAATTAGCCTAACATGTATAAGTTTTCCTTTTAACTCTGTATCTTCATTCAAATCGGTTTACCCAAACTGTTATCTGAGGAAGGAAAGATCAGAAACTGTATGTTCAATCCATTGTGAGAGTTCCTGCTGCCTGTTGAGCTCTTAATCACTAAAATTGTGTGCCTAATTTGCTCATTTGCAGCCCCCATTAGCATATCAGCCCTGCGTCCAAATTAAGGGTTGGTACAGACCCCCAGTCACTCATTTCCTTTTCATCCCCATTTGCTTCCTCTATAGCAATCATTCTTTCTCATTCTTGTATAATTTGATTGAGGAGTAAATTGGGGCTGCAGCTTTACTGTGCGCAAATGCAGAGAATTTCAAACTTCAAATGGTAATAAAGGAAATAAAAATGTAGCCTTTTCCCTTAAATGACTTTCATTGTTGTGCTATTTGCATGAAAAAGATCCATTTTTTTGAATAAAACAATATGAATACCAAACCTCCATCTGTAAACCTTCTTTACACATTAGTGCACTGAAGCATATTTGCACAGAAGTAGAACTATGAGGAGGTAATTATCAAATTACAACCAAGCGGTTTTGCTCCATGAGACACATAAACAGAGATAATGTAATTAACTGGAATCACCAGTGATGGACACATTTAAGGTTAACATTTAATCATTTGTTATTTTTGGATTAAGCAAAGCCAATCGCGTGCCACAAAAGCCCTCGTAACGGTGCTCAAGAGATTCTGCTGCTTCTGTTTTCTGCTTTAAAAAAAAGAAGAGGAAGAAGCAATAGTGCACTAATATCTAAGATTAGCCAGACTTCCCACTCACAGGTGGAGTGTATTATCAGGGGATCTGTCTATTTGTGGGAGGTCTGCAAGTTTTACCTTACAAATTACAGACATGAGAACGGGGATTAAAATCAGCAACGATGCTTCTAGTTTTTCGCAGAGCGCTCCAAGTATCCAGGTAGAACGAGTCCCGGGTGAATTAGGGCTTTAGATGCACTAGTGATGAGCTGGTGGAGAAAAGCCTTGGGAAAGACAAAGAAGGCTTTTTGTTCTAAGCAGCAGTGCTCCTCCCTAACACCCTCCACCCGGGCAGTGTGCAAGCTCTCTGCTGGTTGTTGTTGCTCGGCCTCCTACACCGCTGAGGATTGTTTAATGAAGCAAGGGCAGGCTCACTGACAAGCATGGTTAGTGAGAACCTGACAAGTGTGGTTATGACATGCCTTGTCTTACCTACCTTGTGGGAGACGAGGGCAAATGGGCTTATTCTTTTGTGTCTTTTGTGTATGTGTGTACAAGCATGCATGCGTGATTCTGTGTTTGTGTAATTTCTGGAAAGGAAATGACAAGGGAGGAGGAAGCGGGAGGGAGGGGGGGGTTAAGAGGGAGTGGGGAAGATGGTAGAGTGCTTACAAGACTTGACATTTCTATCCAAGGAAGCCTGGTCATAACTGGTCAGGTGTGTCAGGGTGAATGGTGCCTGGGTCGCTGTGCCCACGTCTCAGGAGGACACGTTACTTAACCTGCCTGAGCGCCCCCGCTGACATTGAAGCAGCTCGCGGCAAAAAGGCCGCGTCGCAGACTCGTCCCAACAGTGGGCCCCGTTCGGCGGGTGACTTCACAATCGCATCGGAAATGGGAGTTACTTGTACGGGTTTATTGTCAGTCTGATGTAAAAAGGTTTCCAGTTCAGAGCTGCTGCTGCTCTCAACACCCGTGTTTCATTGGCAGGTGGTGGAGAAAAGCTGCACAACGCATTTTCAGTAATGACTCTGGACTCGGTTTGCAGCTGATATGATGTGTTTGACCCTTATCATTGTAGCCTTTTACAGTATGATTAACTCTAAAGACTTCTGTCCTGCTTCAAAGCCAAGCACAGTCTGCACTTTTGATCCACGGTGAAAATAACAACTATTGAAAAAACTACAAAAGGCTACAAAGTGCAGCAAGTTTTACTGACAGATTTAATCTAAACCTAGTGTCATCTCGAATGAATGCTGTTTCCAATCTGACATCTGTTTCCAGAAATGGTCATTTAACTCTAATGTCATTAAGAAACCAATGACATTTCTGACAGAAAAAAACAAAAACAAGGGTAGAATAATTGTTGACTACGGAATAGAACTGGCTTTAAAATGGATTTGTTGATGAAAATAGATTTTCATTAAGATCATTTCACTTATTTATTTCATTTCATTCAGACTTCATTAGACTTCATTTCATTTAGATTACATATTAAATGATTTTAAAATGCATGTCTTTTTCTGAGACAGAGTAAAGTTTTAACTGTTATATTCACCTTAGCATCAAAATTCTTACTGGAACTTGGCCTTGACAAGTTAAAAAAAGCGCATTAATGAGGCTGATTCTTAACCCTCAAAGACATAAACAGCCACCGGCAAGCAACGCATCTACTGATCTAAAACGTTTAATAACATTTGAGCCCCTCATCCTATCAGCCCATTTAAATAATTCAGGTAAAAGGTAGTTTCACAGGCTTTTAGTGGTATGACGATCAGATACTCTGCGCTGAAAAAGTCACTATTTCTTTAGTTTTCTCTGTTTTGATATAATAGCGTATACATATACTACATTGCCAATAAATTAAATATTTCAAAATAATAATATAAATATGCCAATTTTCACTGAAAAATTCTAAATTAAGAGACTAGTATTATAGTAGATGGTGATAATTATAGAAAAGTTGAATGTATAGTTTTACATTATTTCTGACTTTTTTTGATATTCAAGTGAAATTCATATTGGATTTCATTTTGTCTTAACAGCATAGCTACAAAGCTCTACCATGGATATCTGAAGGTGCTGGGATTTATTTAATACCAGTGTAACATCAAATAACAGTTTTAATCTAAAATGGACTAAATAAAAAATAACTAACTAAATAACTAATAAACCATCTGAGTGTAAGTGCTGCAGCCTTGCTCTCTGTACTGTATATAGCCTGCCTTTGTGTTCAAACAGACTGTGAATATTTTACTCTCTAACCAGAGTAAAATTAGTGACAGCAGTGAACAGCAACAAAACCTCAGCTGCCAAAAAAGTCGACAGGCTGTAAATAAAATGAGTGGTGCTGAACGACTGACACAATAACAGATGTAATTGTCCAAACTAGACGTAAAGTCGGAGTATAAAAGTGCTAATTGTAAAAACTGGAAAGTGTTTTGTCTTTCTGATGATGTTGGCAGGTTAGTATCTCACCTGTTTTTATTTCCAGTCGCTGTCACACCACCGGCGTACAACAATGTTTCCCAAATGCTTTTTTTTCTGGAGACCCACATTTTAAAACAAATGCAACCAACTTCACAGGTTTCACATGAAAATTAAACCAATTTATGCATGAAGTGACCATTTCTACTGCTATTCACGCACCCCTGTGGAAACATATAAACCAGCTCTTTGTAAAAAAAAAAAAAAAAGTGTTGATATGTCACCTCATTGTTATGCCTGTTATTGAAAACAGAATTTCAGATTCAGAAAATGTTATTTATCCTGTACGGGCGATTCATTTGCAGCTCACCGCAGACTTCAGTCAACATGACAAACATAACTCAATCTACAAATACGAGGTCATTAAAAGGCAACTACGAATAAATGCATTAAATAATCAATATATACCAATGTAGGCTAAAAGACTAAAAAACCCTGTTGGTTCTACTAACATAAAAAAAATCTCATTTAAATCCTAAAACGCCTGTTGTCAGAGTTTAAAAGTGCAGTAACCAAAAAATAAAAGATTTTCAATATCTGTTGGTTCTCTGCGGTGCATAGTATCCATATAATAAATTAAATGCCATATAATAATAAAGTTAATAGGTGCTCATTTTCCCTTCTTATCAGTCAAACAGGCAATTTGTAGAAATGCCCTTTCATTCTACAGTCAATGTTACAAGTACAGATATCAGAACAATACACACATTCAGTGATATCGCGCTCACACCTCTTGCTGCAAGTTTTTCGAGATGCATGAAATTGAGATTTTGCGAGCCTATTAAAACCTCCAGCCTGTGGGAATGATATGAGCACGACTTTTGTTTCATTTATGGTGGACTGTTACACTCACTGCCTTGCTAATTCCCATAACACATACAAAAACGTGACTAACGCAGCGACATAGAGGGGATGTATCAGCAACGGAGCACCCACCACCGGGCCCTGTAGGCGGTCAGAGAAATGTATTTTTTGGCCATGCATAGGGAGGCTTGTTGGCAAAACAGAATCACTACTACACAGAGGGTTCAGCCTTGGGCGCCCCCACCAACACATCCCACTTCCACCAGTACAACAGCTGATCTAGTCGCCACTGCCAGGCCACAGACGGATGGTAGAACGCTAACATCCTGCTAATATATGGTACAGTCGGTATCTCAATGGCAGTGTCACGGTACAGCTGAAATAATCGATTATATTAAGAGTCGATTACGTTTGTTCAGTCACTTACTGCTGTTAATGTGGTCTAAATTTAACTCCCACCAAGCATTGAGTGTCCCTTCTTATTGCCCCGCCCCCCAAAGGGGAGGCAACGGTATTGTTTTTGGTTCTGGTTTTTTGTTTGTTTGTTTTTTCAGCAACTTTATGCAAAAACTACCGGAACAATTTACATGAAATTTTCAGTAAAGGTGCGAGATGGTCCAGAATAGATCCCATTAAATTTTGGTGAATGTAGGTCAAAGGTCAAGGTCACCAAAAATGTGTTTTCGCAATGATAAGAGACCACTGAGCCTCTGTCCAACACACACACAGGTCATGATGCATTCAAAGTCATCTGGCATTCTGAAATTGTGAGTGTATGTTGTGTACAATGTAGCATAAATGTTTGATGTGTTTCGCACTGGATTATACTGTTTTATGTGATCTATTTATGTAGGGACTAAAGATGGAAATTAGGCCTGATGATCATTTTGCATATTGGCACATATTGTATTTATTAATATGAACTGTCCCTTTGGAAAATAAATAAATAAATAAACTTTTAACTTCAGTACACCTTATAAACTCTGAAATCTAAACTGATTTATGCCAGTATGTGGACAGTGAATGTCTACTGGGACTTAGCTAATGTGTCATTACGTAGTGCACCACATAAAGCTAAATGTATTAAGTTATATTTCGTGATGTTGTGTAAATTCACATAACTTACATTAACCCTGTAAAGCCTGGACCATTAAATCATTGACAGAATATTCCAGTTCTTTGAAACTTCGAGCCTTTATTGGCCCTTCTGAACAGTCAAATGTATTTTTTTTTTTCAAATATCAATTTCCATGTATGACATTTGATTTTGTATCCTATTTGGTACATCGGGTCTCAGTGCTCAAATATTATTTTTGAACAAACAAAAACATAACACAAACCTGTCTAACAAATTGGTAATTATTTTTCAAAATTTGCCTCCTTCCTCATTAATGACACTGGAAAGGCCTCTGGTGAATGAATTCCTCCCTCCTTGTGGATTATCAGTGTATTAGTTTTTTCAAGAAAAAATAAATATATATCACACTAATCATATAGAGGGCTTCAAAACTCATGTATCAAATATGATACATTT
>JAPTYQ010000007.1:8349839-8363248 GCA_029814465.1 Ostorhinchus cyanosoma | reverse complement strand
ATCAATCAATCAACTAGGTCCAAATGTCTAAGTTAAGTATCAGTGTTTAATAGGAGGCAAACACTAAATATGATAGTACAATAAACGAAAACAAGTGGTTCCAGGTACAACAAACCCCGCCCCTTGCAAAGAGTGTAGCTTTAATGTGGCATCAATCCAGATGATGTCATCATGTCTATGCACCATATCAACTGCCTCTATATATGTGCCGAGTGTGAAGTAAATTGAAACAAAATTATTTTTTATAGAAATTAGAAATGTTGCCCATTATAAGTAAATGGAATAAAAAAAAAAAAGATTTAAAAAATGTGAATTTTGACCTACTTTTCCCAAAATGTCACCACATATATTCTGGGTCACTGTCAATCTATAAACCCAATTTGGTATGAATTCACCCAATAGTTTTGCTCCTAGAATGTTAACAATAAAAGAAACAAAGACACAAACTGAACCAAAAACGACACCCTTTGCCTCCCGTCCAGGGGGGCGGGGTCAAAAGCCAAACGGATACAACTGTAGTGACAACATCCCAGCTCAATGCAGCCTCCGACCCCCCCCGAGGTTAGACGCTCGATCGCAGCCTCAGACCTCTCCTCCACCTTCACAACAACAGCTCATTCCAGCCTCATTCTCTGTTGTAAACGTCTCTATGGTTATTTCCGAGCGTCGTGTAAAAATACGACAATGCACCGCTCTGAATGTTTTTCATTTCTGCTTCATTTGGTAAGCAGGATTTTTTTTAATGCACCGAATACGACTCTCTGAAAAGCTGTGTGTCGGATCAAGGCCAGCGGAACCAGAACCATCCAGGACATTGTCACACAAGCACTGACAGTCCAATTGTGTTCTTATTTTATTGTGGCGCTGCAGCTCTTCCCACACTTTGTATGGTTTATTGGTGAAGTGGCAGGAATCACTGTGAGGTAGGGTTAAATTTTGTCTCCACTGAGAATAAAAGAATTTAGTAGGAGCGGGGATATATAGCCCAGATGGGGGGAGGAAATCACCCCTCCTTATCAGCAAACCTGCCATAAGCACAAATCAATACAAGACACTCAATTAACAGCCAAGCTAATATTCAGCAGCCTCTATGTTTACATCTTAATAGCTCTCAGCTTACAGTGACAGTTTAATGTCTAATAATTAATAAAACTCGCCTTTGCTTATGTGTGTGATTGATGCTCAGTGCAGAGTCTGTGCTTTGCCTAAGACCGGATGCATAAAAAATTGGCTTAGTTTTAACAACTATGTGTTCTTAGAAAATTCTGCTCCATTAAGTAACAACAAATACAGAACCGACTGCATTCATGATGAGATTTTCAACACGTCTGCACGGCCCTCACTGGTCTTAATGTCCTGTAAACGGATACGGTTTTCACTGCAGGAGAGGCTTGTGTTGAATTTCTCGGTTGTGTCGTTTTCTGCTCAGCTAGGATACATCTGACAAATCAACATCCCATCACCTTGGCCACGTCTCCCATGCAGTGGTATTGCATTTCAGATCCCAGCCTTACAGTTGATTTAAGTCAGCAGTGTCTGGAGCTCCATAATACAACACTTTGACTCAAATAGATCACATGTAGACTGGTCACATCTGATGTTATGTCATGCCGTATCATTTGGTTTTTATTTCTTTCCGGTGTTTTTTTTTGTTTTAAACTAAAATATTTCCTGTGCATGAATGAATGTACCTTTTTTTTTTATTATTTATTTAAGTGGATTCAGTCACATTTATTGGTTTGCACACTACAGTTTTGACACCTGGAGTTTGCGTTTCAGACTTTGCTATCTTGTTTTTGTTGTTTGTTTGTGTTTCTCGGAGCCAGAAGTGACCATATTTGAATCAGGGGAAACAGCGAGGGGCATGTTGGCAGCAATAACTTACTGAAAACTCCAAGCTGCCAAGTCATTTCAGCTACTTAGTAAACGTTAACACATACAGTCGCATTTGATAACAGTAATGTCAACTCCACATAAAGTTGAAACACACTAATTAGCGCTCGCAAACAGGCCATATGATCTAATATTAATGGATGCTAATTTTAGCTGATTCATAAAGGGTTTGGATAATATTTCCCTGCGTATGCATTTGGCATGAAGAGGAAACTAACTGTAAAGACCCAAGCTGTTTTTTTTTTTTTTGTTTTTTTTTGCACGTGAATCACTTTTATACCCACCCTCAAATATTTTAATATGTAAAATTTTCAGCAAACTATCCCACACATTTTGGATCATCTAGCTAGTTCAAAGCCATTCTAAAGAATAAGAGAAATTATGTTGGTTAGTGACCAGCTACATTTTCTAGTGTTAATTGTTCTTTAGTTTTCCACCATAATCAGCATTTTTACCCAAAACTAGGTCTCGTGTGTGTATGTAATCAGAGTCTCTGCAGGGTGTTGGTCCTGCCCTTGCACAAATAGGTCTCTTGTCACTAGGCTAATGAACCACACTGAAGGAGTAAACACCAATTTAACTACAGCTGTGAAGTCCAGAAGTTTCATTCACCTTTTGGGCAAACTTTCCAGGATTGTTTGCAGTAAGTTTAGTCAGGAACTTGCTTTTAAATCATGCAAATGTAAAAACAGTTTGCTATTGAAGGAGCTAATATGCAGTAATAATGCAGCAAATTAGAATTTGCTATGATTTTACCCATGATGAAATGTGTATTTGGTAAAAGAAAAAAAAAAAAAAAGCCACAGCGATGTATTAGTGCTGTATTCCAATGTAATGAGAGGGCATTTTTCATAAGTCCTGTGTTATTGCTATGGACCGATGTTAGTGAGGGACTTCCAAAGTGCCCCAGCCATTGATTGTTGGTCAGTAGAATAAATAGCTGTATTTTAGATGGAATCAATAAGCATTAATGTTATTTACTTTGCCCATTTGCCTTTAATGGACTCCCTTCTCTCCTCCTCCTCCTCCTCCTCCTCCTCCTCCTCTTCTTCCTCCTCCTCCCTCACCATCTCCAGCTTGCTCTCTCCGTCAACAAGCTGACCTGCATACATTCTTATCCCCTCTTCTCCTCCCTCCTCCATTCTTGCCTCTTCTTTCATTCATCTCCAACACACACACACACACACACACACACACACACACACACACACACACACACACACACACACACCGCCTTCTGTGCTGCATCCATTGACTGGACTTTGGGAAACGGATGAGAGATTATCCAGTTTTCAAAGACGTTCTTTGTCCCCGTTTGTTGGGATTTTTCAGAAACAGAACGGTCCACCTGCATGTGAGTTGGAAAAGAGAAGAAGCCAGAAAAACAGGATTTATCTTCCCATTCCTACTACCACCTCTTATTTGCCACAGAACTGGTACAAAATGTATTCTTTAAAAATGAAATCCACTTAACTCTGTGCTGAAATAAAAATGTGTATTGAGGTGTGCATATGTAGGCTATTCTCTGTAGTATCACATGACGCCACATGAAAAAAAAAAAAGAAAGAAAGAAATTGGGTTATTTAAACCCACAGCACTAGTATAAATCTGGATATAATCCAATCTTTTTTCTTTTTTTGCTACAAGTCATTTAGTGGTTTCATTTTAATTTATTTTTTCATTTATTGTAAGGAAAATGCAATTAATCACATATTACTTTGCCACTGGGGCTTCTGGGTAGTATTTGGCATCTGATGTCATCAGGGTACCAATTACAGAAGTGGAAGCAATATAGCAATAATCCCAACAAAATTGCCCTCAGGGGCTTTATGGGTTTTACACAGTGGATACCAACGCATGTGTACTAAAAATGCTTCTGAAAGAGGTCCTGAGTACAAACATAAGAATACCAGGAAGAAAACAAGCCCTCTGGTTAGTTTGACTTGGCTTGGCAATGAAAATATCATGGTTGTCAGTGGTTTATAGGATTTTGCAGCACGGTTTGGACACATTTGACCAGTCAGATGTGTCTTTTTGGCTTCATAAAAGAGAAATTTAGACTTATTCTACATTAGGATACATCGTCAGAACATGATCTGATTACCTTCAGCGTGACTCAAAATAATTCAGAGGCAAATTCAATTTTTTATTTATTTTTTTTTTCACACCAATAAGCCCAACACCACCAGTACATGTAACAAAATATCCTCCCTTGTGCCAGAATAAAATGTTGCCATGTGTTTCTACAAATGTTCGCAATTCTAGACATGCATTCTAATCATTTAAGGACTCTCAGTACTTTAGAATCCTGTCTATCTGCAATTATATTTTTATGTAACTATTCTTCAGTTTTACAAAGGCTCGGTTTAATACAGAAAACATCCAACAGATATGAAAAAGTGACTCATAATGTATTTTCTTTTATTTCCTAAGCCTTAAAACTCACAGGAGTCGGGATGTGAATTCCAATCTCCAATAACCATGTCCTTCCACAGCCGTCTCCCAGTAAGGAAAGACAAAAACCAGGCTGCAAAATGCACACAGTGGGTTTAGTCCTGAAAGGAAAATGCAATGCTTTATTCACTTTGTATGCTTTCACATCATCAAAAAAGCCAGTATAAGCCGTGAATGAAAAGACCCTGTCAGAAACAGATGTGTTACATGAACAACCAGACACCCATTGTGTTTCTCTAATTGTGCTGCAGGCTATCCACGATATGACATTGTTGGAGACCACAGTAAAGGAGAATATCACCTCCTGATCCAGAGAACAGAGATACAAGACGACGCTTTCTTTGAGTGTCAGGCGATCCAGGCGGCGATTAGATCACGACCTGCCCGTCTCACTGTTCTGGGTAAGTCTTTACACTTCTCGCATCACTCAACACTATCTCCTTTCCAGCCACTGTCCTCAGCTCCATACCCCCCCCCCCCGCCCCAGACAACAGGAGATCAGCCCCTTTTCTCCTTTGCATATGGAACTGTGTCCCGGACCACCGAAGAGCCGCCCCCTCTTAACCAGGCCTACTTCAAAGATGACATGAAACAACAAATAATATCACAGTGGTTATTTTATTTGTTTATAACGATGAATAAAAAGCTTTTCAATGGTACGTCAACCTCATAAAAACAGCAATCGCAGCCTAACCTGACCTTATGCAAATTAGCCATGTGTTTATGTCAGTTTATGCTAATTAGCCTTGAGTCTCATTTCTGCTCATGAATTGCTTTAAAACCGGCCTGCTACCTCCCATACAGACGGTAATAAACTCAATAGCTATTATGAGTAAATTGGAGTTGTTGTTGTTTTCTGTTTGTTTAATTTCTCTTAAATACAATGGACTGGTGAGCAAGATAATAGCAGAGTGGCTGTATCCTGCTGCTGATAAAATGAAATACAATCCAGTTTTCTTATAAAAATGATTACCAAGGTTTGCTGCGGTTCCTCGTCCGACCTATGACACAAATAAAAAAATAAACCACCAAAATATTTGTCATTGTTTCATATCCACTTTAATACTTTCAGAGTGGAATATGAATATTTGCTTGTGAGCATCACCGCAGCCTCTTAAGCCTGTGTTGCCGCGGTGACGCTATGTAGCAATATGTACGTTCTACACATCCACGTAACCAGGAGAATGTCAGTTAACAGCACCGTGAAACCAATTGTCGAACGGCAGAACACAAGTCAAATGAGAAGCACTTAAAGGGCAAATATATCGAAAACAAGTTAACATTAATTTCAACCAAAATTAAAGGTTGTGTTATGAAGCCGTGATTGCAAATTTTGTTTCGCTTCATTTTCTGATTATAATGTGATTCTATATGAATGAAGCTTCGGCTATCATATTTTATTAGATCTGTCAAACAATAAAAAAAAAAAAAATAATCAGATTAATCACAGGGTTGCTGTGGATTAATTTCGATTAATCATGATTAAATATCATTCATTTTTAATCTATATTAATTGAGTTTCATTTTGCATCAGCAGAGAGACTCAAGAAGAAGGGAATATATGCACTTCACAGTTTGTCACAAGCTGAGCAATGCATCAGCAGAAGTGCTAGCAGAATCCCCATCCAACGTATGCTTCGTGTTAATGTGGTATTTTTAATCTGGAAGTGCTTCGGTGAAAAGAAAACTCCTTCCTGCAGAGTGTGTATCATTCACACCTAGAACAATATGCATGCGTTGGGTGGTGGGAGGAAGCTGGAGCACCCATGCAGACATGGTGAGAACATGCAAATGCAGAGTTAGGATTAGGGTCTTGCCGTTGGCTGACGGTGCTATCTGCTGCCCCACCATGTCCCCCTTTGTTCTTATTATCCTCATGATATAGCAGCATTTCACCAAAATGGAATCTTGAATTTGGAATTGTGTATATTTTTCAGGGATGCACAATTATATGAACCAAACATGAGTAATGACGAATATTTGGGCTTTTATTTAAAACGTGAAAGTACATTTTGGATGACTCACCTGCACTCTGGACATTTTTTAATCTTGATTTCCGGTGTAACGTACGCATTGTCCAACTGGCAGTCATGAGTCACCACTGGACCATTATGAGTCATTATCCCACATTACACTGACCAGTTAGAACAGTCTGTGCTTTGTAGAAGGAGAATGGCCTCTGTTGATCACTGTTTTTCACAGGGTATATAATAAATAATAATAATCTTTATTTGTATAGCACCTTTCATACAAAAATTGTAGCCCAGAGTGCTTCACATCAGTTAAAATGTACAAGAAAAATAATATAATTCAATAAAAAAGGCTTATACAGTACGTAAATATGCAAAAGTAAATAGCACTAACTGTTACCTGAGGACTCCGACTTTAAACGAAAGCACTAGCAGGATTATTTAGGATATTAAAAACAAAAAAAAAAAAATCAATAGAGTGCTTTTGAGAATCAATACGGTGTCAGAGGTTGTAATATTATGATCCTCAAGTGCATCAGTATTTTCCTGCACCACTGTTAGAGACATGTAAAATAACCCAACATCATACAGACAAGAACGAGATGTGTGTTTAAATCAAATGCTAATCTTATAATGTCCAAATGTCTGCGGCTCTGTGTTTTCCATCAGCTTGTCATTTGGTCCCTAATCGATCGGAGCTCTCTGATTCACAAAAAGAGGCTTTGCGTGTGCAAGCAGCAGCCTGTGGGCAAGCAAAGAGAACACTGATTACCATTATCGATTCATCCCCACCTTATTTAAAGCATGATATATTCCAAAGGTATCAGTTCATTATCCAACCAACCGGCTCAAAACTCCCTCATTAGTTGCAGATATACCGACTAATGTTACGATGGTTACTTAATGGGGAGAGCAAAGGAAGGCGGAGGGGTGGAGTTAAGACGTTGGCAATTGGGGTCCATTAAAATGATTAATTATAGATAAGAGGGGTACCATTTGTTTAGATTTTTTCCACCTACTAGGATGTGAAGGAGACAAATCATTCAGACATTAGCTTGACATTTAATCCCAGTCAAATTGGCCTGTGTGGGGAAACAAGGCTGCACATGACGATGCTGGCATTTTTCCAACAGTGAGGCAACGCTGTTAATAAATTAAGTGAAATGTGTCGTATTATACCCGAGAAGCTGCGGAATCAATAGGAAAGTGTTTTTGAAACTGTAATTGGAGAAATGGTGCACAATTTGATCTTATCAGGACCAGCCATGCTCATTACACATTATATTATGTGGAAACTGGGATAAAGAGCGTGATATTTACTACATGGCACATTCACGAGTACCGATTTGATTCTTCTGCAGCTGTTTCAGAGACAAATCAAGCCTGGAGTGAATATACAGGCCGCTAATTTCAAAATGAAAGCTCTCATACAAATAGCTTCATTTTTTAAAAATTATTTCTTATATTTCCACTTAAAACAACAGTGGAGAAAGTCCTAGCATACGTTTGATTTTGACAAAATGCTGCAACATTACATATTATTTCAATCATCACCTGAAGTGAACGTCTGATGGTTGTAAAAACCCACATAGAATATTCACCCTGGGTGTAAATGGTATTACTGGATGGAGATACAAGGTGCAAATATCTTGTTTTCTCATTTGTAAAAGTCATGTCGCCCTTTATGCATGTTAGCAATCTACAGTTCCAAAAAAAAAAAAAAAAACCTGAATACAAAATTGATAAAAAAACAACATAATGCACCCGACGTTACAGCACGAGATAGTTCAGTCTTTTCATGCATATATTTCTCAAATGTATAATGGGTTTAGTCACAAACTATGCATTTTATCTGACATTACATTATTTATCTGTAAAAGAGGCATTTTCAGAGGTGTCCCTTTTCGTAAAAGTGTAATATTTATGTAAAAAAAAAAAAAAAAAAAAACTAGAGAGGTAGAGACAAAAATACCCTGCCTCTGTAAAAAGTATTCTATTTGCAGCCACTGAATAACATCCATCACAACTCAGACAGAGGTAGAGAGCATTAACATGAGCTCTGGGCTTCAGCGACTCGCCACTGGGATGAGAATGACCTATGAGCACGGACCTGTGACCGTTGACCCTTGTTTTAGTGTGACAGGCTAATCTATGTGGCCTTGGAGAGAATGAGGCCTTTTGAATAAAGCATGAGTTGGAGCAGGTCCCTGATCCACATGGGAGAACCCCAAAGCTAATTAGATCCTCAGAAAGCCTTCCCAGCTCATACATATATATGTAACTGTATATGGACACATATACATATACACGTTACACACAAGTACACACACGTACACAACAAATGTTTTCACCGTCAGCTAAGGTAAGGGCAGCCTCTCTCTGCCCATTTGTCCAAAGAGCAAAACAGCCTATTGGAGCCAGAGGCCATTCCAGTTTTTAATGGGCTTTCAGAGGCTTAGGAGGCCGTCGCAGTGTTCGAGGGAGCATTAAAGTTCAGATGAACAAAGGAATGTACGGCAACAAGTCACATCCTCTTTCTGATACTTAACTTAAACCTGTTTTTGTAGTAGAGGTCGACAGATATGGGTTTTCTAAGGCCGATGCTGATTTCAAAGAATTTTGGTCATCCAGTGGCCGATATCTGCAGCCGATATTTGAGGCCAATAGTTCAGGCAGATTTATTTATTTATTTTTTTTAAAGGACATTGACTGTAAAATATTTGAAACATTTAAATAATTAAGATTTTTATTCAGCAATATAAAGGAAATTATTAACACACGTTCACCTAGTAGTCGTTTAACGTTTATTGAACTTCAGACGCTGCCCACACAGATGCCTGATCAAATATCTTAAAACACTACTGAGCAAATATTGGCTTTCAAAGAAAATAATGATAATAATAATAATAGTAAAATTAAGGCCGATGGCAGATATAAAAAAAAACAAAAAAAAAAATCAGTATATTGGTCTGCCTCGACCTCATGGTACCAACATTCACCTACTTTTAGCCCCTCATCGTCTGGAACCAGTCATCTGAATTACATGAATTACTTCCATCTATTATTAGTCGCTTTTCCATTGACCCTCAAATTGCACTTATATAACTTGCACATAAAAAAGTACCTAATGGAAATAAGACAATTTCACCAAAACTCTCCTTTTTTGACTAAAAGTTTTTGCAATGGCAAGAGGTGGTTTTTCAGGCATCGCAAAACGGCAACAGAAAGACCCGCAACTAGAGTCGTGTGAATAAAAAAAAAAAAATAGATGTTGGTGGATGTTACAACATGCGAAGAAAAAGAGTTTAAAAGAAACATGGTGTGGTATGTGTGGACGCGCCAGGAAACCGTCATTTTTTAATTTAGGATGGGATAGAAGGGTAATATGTAAAAATAATAATGAATATATCTGTAAATCAACACAATATTTACATTTGTCACCATGTTTATGGCATGACCTCTCGTATCGTGATAATAAAAAAAACAAATCATCGCATTTGTGATTTAATGGAAAAATTGACTTCTGTTTTTTTTTGACATTTAGTAAATATCGGTAAAGTTTTGCGCAGATATCCAATGGAAAAGCCACTATGGTTTGATTCCGTGATCTGGATCCAGACCTGAGAACATACTCAAATCCAGAACTTTAGATTAAAAACAAAAAGCTGCTGTAAAATGCCAACAACAAACAGCTGCATATTCCTGTTCAATGTGAATGTGAGTATCCTAGTGCTTGTTCCTCTGCTCTTAATCTGCCACACTCATTCCTTAAAGGGTGTTCATGAGCCTAAGAAGCTAAAAGACTGAGGTACAAAGAAAATAGACTAATTCCATCAAAACACCAGACATTTAATTGAGTGCAGCAGGAATCATCTTTCAGTGGATGTTCAGAAAAACAAAATATTCCATGAGTTGTTATTATTATGACCCAGATATTCCAACATAAATCAGTTGTTACCCGGCCCCCCGAGGGGAAGATGAGGGTATTGTTTTTGGTTCTTTTTTTTTTTCTTTTTTGGTTTTGTTTGTTTGTCAGCAACTTTACGCAAAAACTACTGGACCAATTTCAATCAAATATTCAGGAAAGATGTAAAGTGGTCCAGAATAGATCTCATAAAATTTTGGTGAATGTAGGTCAAAGGTCAAGGTCACCAAAAGTGTGTTTTTATAATAAGAGAGAGGGCAAATCAGGTAAAAGGTTTGTGAGGGGCGGGGTTTTTTGTGCCTGGAACCACTTATTACTATAGAAGTTGGTGTGAAAATACAGTAGGATTATATCAATTCATTATACATATTAGTTGCAACTGCCATGAACATTTTCTATTTATCATCGTAATTAGGTTTTGATGGTTTATGAAAGGTCACTAATAACAGAAATACTTAACTAGTTTGTTAAAGCTTTTATACAGAGTGAACTACATGACTTACCGTTGAATAGAAGTATTTTCCAAGGCTGTTTTAGATTGTATTATTATGATTATGAGCGGTATTCTATCTTCTTTTTTTTTTCCTGCAGAGAAGGTTAAAAGTATAGTTTTATTTCAGTTCTTTATGCAGACACTTCAGGTATGCTGGGGTTGCATACTCATGTAAAGTTTTTTCAAAAGTGGGTCAGGTGTCTTCTACCTTTTATATACTGCACATGTAAAATTCTGGGCTAAGAAAAATGAACTTCTTCATACTGTAGCATTTGAGAAATCTCTGAAGTAGAAGTGTGTTTCAAAGAAGTGAATGAGGTTTAAGCTCCTTTTGCCAATGATATGGTCCGGAGTCGAAGTGTATCCACTCAATTGCATTTTGAGTCTCGTCGATAAGTCCTTTTCCTCTCACAGCAGCTGTATCAAGGCCAATAAGAAAAAAATACATTCAACATTTCCATTGGGCATTCGCTCTCCTCTGTCTTCTTAAACTCACACAAAGCACGCCTTGTTTTTCCTGCCGTGCTACTGTGTGGGTGTATTCTCCCCAATTTCTTCTCACCTCAGCTGTTTTTGCAATTAATGAAAAGGAGAGAAATAGTTCAGGAGAATTTTATGCTAATGCGGTCCCAGGCAGAGCATCCAAATAGCTCTGTTCATCCAGGGGTGATAATATGATATGAAATTTAGGAGGATACTTAACCTGGTATTTTCTCAACAGTAAGTCTTCTGGGGGACTCCAGACGTCTGCGAGCCATCACCACCCTGCATTTTCAGCTCCTCTCATTGATTTGCATTGAAACAGCTGCAATAACCAGTTGCTACGAAGTGTGACCATTCAGTATTATTAGTATAATTGAAATTACATAATTGTTTTTACAGGGAGATATTGGGGGGGGGGTAGACTTTTCCCTAGACAGTAGGTCCCATCCTTCATTTCCCCTGAGATTTCCACCTATTAGGGTTGTGCATTCTCCCTCACTGAGGCAGGTGCAGTACAAATATCTGTGGATCCTCAACAATCCAATACATTAAAAATAGATGAAGCAACTACCAGTGCAGTCCAATATGACTCATCCCTATTACGATGTTAAAGCTAGAAGAATAGGAGCCTGTGCACTTCACTACGGAACAGATCCAGACTTTTGTTTTTCTAAGCAGACTGCAAACTGTAAATTAACTCTAACAAAAGTGTTTTTTTTTACTTGTTGTATCGACAAAAGATAACATAAAACCAGGCTTGGACTTTAAACCAGCTGTTCTTTCTTGTGTTCTGTCTATTGTCTTCCTATAAGATGCCTGTGTAACGGCTAAAAGAGATGATTTTACTCATGCAAGGCCCAGCTACAGGAACTGGCAAGAATCGGCAAGAATCAGCAAAAGAGGCACGATGTGGCCTCTGACAGGAGGATGGAATGGAAACTGTTTGAGAAAACAGTTTATAGTGAAGGAATCGATCTACCAGTAAATACAAAAATACTGGTAACATATTATTGGCTGCATTTCTGAAAAAAAGAGACATAAGAAACCAGATTGTACTAATGCAAAGCTGTTAAAAACAACACATTCCAGGTTCAATTGAAAATGTATGTGATACAGTTGAACAAAATTCAATCATGTTCATCAAAGTTTTAGTTTGTGTTGTCAAGCTTTGCCTAATATGTGTCAACCGTGGCTGTCGTGTCCTTTTACAGTAAATGACACATTTTTAAAAACTGCAAAGTGACAACAGCCAGTTTATTTCATCAGTGTGTCCTATATATTACATGTGTTGTTCACCTGCTGTCTTATCAAAGTGTGCATGACAACAGAGCGACAAAAGTGCACAACAAATGAGGCAAGCTGGCAAAAACGTATTAAGCTGCGACAGCTCTCAAAGACGAGCTAATTAGCTTATAGCCTGTAGGCTAATTCACTTTAAATGGCAGCATGATGTTTTCCTTCTGTGTTTTCTCAGATGCTTTGTGTGCAGTCGTCACAAACACAGGAGGCGTCTCACTGTGTTGTGGATAGTTTACTCAGTTTTCCTTTTGTTTTTGCTCTCCAGTTTGTCTGACAGTGGTGCAGTAGACACAGTTTGCACAGACGTTGACAATAAAGTGAATTATATTTAACTGGACAAACAATGTCATTTATAATTGGATTAGTTTACATGATTGGTGATAAAACTGCAACTGTAGTTCATCCTTTCCCTATAGACCATACTTATGCTTCAACAGGAAAAGAGTGGGTTTTGTTACAGGGAATTTATGCTGAGCATAGACACAGCGCGTCTCTGAAAGCCTTTTTGCTCAGTATTTTGTCTTTTTTGCTGCTCTCTGGCAGTGACGCAGGCTCTTGACATTGAAGAGATGTATGAGACAGCCTCATCTAATGCTGAAAGAAGCATTACTTACTTTTGTTCTGAAGTGTGAGGTTGTTGCTAAAGCTTAGCAGCAAGAAGTTTAGAGATGAAAAGTTTGAGTTTGTGGACAGACTAGCAATGAGCATATACTTACTTGCTGCTCTGACATAAAGATTAAACTTCTCATAAGTTCATTTAACCCTCCCTCCTCCTGTCTGGGAAGCTTTGTTTGAGGGCATGTCTCACTGAGCCGTGCAGTTTAACACTACAACCATCCATCAAGGGTGGAAGAAGTTTCTTGAATATTTCCTTAAAAAGAAGTATTACTAC
>JAPTYQ010000007.1:8132904-8149117 GCA_029814465.1 Ostorhinchus cyanosoma | reverse complement strand
AATGTGACTAAAACTAAAATGGCATTTTCATCAAAAGACTAAGACTAAATCAAAATTTGATGACAAAATTAACACTGGAGTGTATGTCAAACTTTATCAAAATTAAAGAGAAATTAATCCTAACATTAAAACACCGATAGCTCAGCTAACTGCAAACATTGTAAAAGTTTTTTTATGTCATGAATATCACCACCAAGTCAAATATGTGGTTGACAGCTGTCTTATAAACTTCACGTGCTGCATCAGCTGATAGTTTACATTATAGCTCTGTTAGCTTAGCTCTGTTTTTAGTCAATCAGTAAATCACTTCCATTTTCTCTACGGTTTGGGTTGTCAGTAGCTGCTCTAAAGATCTGTGTGGAATCCTCCAAAAAAGGCCAGAACTGTCACAGTTTAGTCTGAACCGCGGATCAACGACCAGACAACTTAGCAAAGATCATATCACATTCTAATTTCTTACCTTCACAAGGCTCGGAATCAAACTCAACCGTGTAGAAGAAACGCTACCATTTCAGTGTCAAATTCCACTCATTCCTTTAGATCTGTGTCCAGTGGTGACATTACAGCTCTGTTAGCTTTTTTTTTTTTGGTCATTTTAAAACAGTCACAGTAAAACAACAAATCCCCTTCATTTTCTGTACAGACTGTTATCAGTTGCAGCAATAGACTGTTGATCCATTGTTCAGACTAAACTGTGACATTTCTGACCTTGTTTGGACAAACAGGGAAATAGGTAAACATCATAAACTCATGCTGTGTCCAGTGGTGAAAATAACAGTGGTTCTAGTTTTTATCACTTTGTTTGCTTCCAAAAGTTATTTCTAGTGGCCGTTGGTATAAATAGATTCAGTTCCTATCTTTACATTCCAGTACGTTTGCACCTTTGGTATAACTTCTAAACACTCTGATGATAGTTTTAGGTCACATTTGGGTATTTTAAAGTAGAAATACTACATATAACTCCTTTTATATCACATAAATTCAATGCACTGTTTTTATGTAATCACCCCTTTTCATGTGAACGCTTTCAGATATTTCATTTGATTAATTGCAGTTTATTTCACATGTATTTCCCCCTCAAGCTTTTGTATTCATATTGAGTGTTCTGACACTGAATAAGACAGTTGACCTACATGCCCTATTTATATTAAAATTAAGGAAGAGAGGATCAGTCATTGTTTCTCATCTCTGAAAATGTGTGGGTGCGTGTTGTTCAGATTTTCATCAGCAGTTCTCATCAGCTTCCATGGTAAATTTGCATTTTCGATACAGAGGATCAGAGCTCTTCTGTACTGAACCAGCTTCGATATGATTAACATGCTTACATTGGGAGTGTTTCTGTCAATATAGCTATAGATAACAGCTAACAGAGGACTTAACAACCACTGTATGATTCCTGCTGCAAACTTATTGTATAGCTTTCCCCACATATTCTATTTGAAAAGGTCAGTTTGACTATTTAGTTGTAGATAATAACTTAAACAGGTGGTGCCAGGCACAACAAACCCCGCCCCTCGCACATATTGTAGCTTATTTTAGCATCGATTCAACTGATGTCATCATGTCTATGCATGTGCTGATGTCAGCAAATCAATTGCCACTATAGATGTGCCAAGTTTGAAGAAAATTGAAACAAAATTGAGGTTTTTATACACATTTGAAATTTCATCCATTATAAGTAAATGAGAGAAGAAAAGAGATTTTAAAAATTCATTAAAAATGTGAATTTTGACCAACATTTCCCAAAATGTAACCACATCTATTCTAGGCCACTGGCAATCTATAAACCAAATCTGGTATGAATTCAACAAATTGTTTTACTGCTACAGACATTTGAAATTGTGCCCATTATAAGTAAATGGGGGGAAAAAAAGACTGTTAAAATCCATTAAAAAAAGTGAACTTTGACCTACTGTTCCTAAGATGTTATCAGGTCTATTGTAGATCATTAGTAGTCTATAAACCCAATTTGGTATGAATTAAATCAATAGTTTTGCTGCTAGAGTGTTAACAAAGACACAAACAAACCGAACCAAAAACCATACCCCTTGCCTCCCCTTCGGGGTTGCGGGGTAAAACTCTATTAACGTTACTGTATTGAATAGAAACACAAATTGAATGTGAAAAAACTCAGAAACTACCCCTACTTCAGCTCCAAAATGTGCACACTCTATTGGAATAAACTGAACTGATTGCTTTATTTTCCTTGCGAGTAATTGGAAAGCAAAATCCAAATCGATGTCAGAAAAAAAGATGTCAGGTAATTATGCACATGAAAAGTACAGCAATTTTAAGAACATGTAGCCCATTTTATTCCTAACTGCATTCTGGGCTGCACTTTGATTTTCAGAAGTCCTTGGACCAACAAAGTCTCGCCTCTGCTCCACATAAATTATGGCTTTCTGGAAGACAGCACTAACCAACAAAAAGTATTGATTTGACACGAGGCACACCTCCATGGGACTTGTGGATAATTTACTACGTGCTTATTGACATTTTGCAAGTGCCTTCATGAGCAGAATGCCACTGAAGTAAAACACAGACTTCACACAGCTGAAGCAGTGTTAAGAGAACTGTAAAAGTGAAAGATGTGATGGAGTGGCAGCTGTATAAAGCCACTCTCCTCCACTATTTAAAGAAGACAAAAGATTTTCCCTTTTTCATGACATGTGACCGGCATGAAACACTGGAGAACAAAAGTGAGGTCCTCAGAGCTCAGCTGAGAGAGCCGTAAAAATAATAGCACTGTTAATGAATGCTTAAAAAGTCCTCTTCTCTGTGCCATTTGCATTTTAGTTGTGTGTTTAATGACATTTTGAAGAATGGGTTGAAACAAATGGAATACTGAACACGTTTGCATATGGAAATCCTACTGACAAGTGTCATCTTTTTAAAATGGAATTAGCTATTATGGTGAAATTGTTTACATAGTTTCACCTTCATATAAAAGACATACAGTTGCTTTTATTCACTAAGTGAAGAAAAAAAAAAAAAAAAACCCTCAAGGCCTGATGGATATCTGCAGAATAGGCCCTCTTTTATCTCCCACCGAAAGTCTCTCTATTATTCAACCTGGTTTGATTGCATTCAGTGGAAGATGAAACATTTCAATCAAGAAAGCAATTCTCCATACATTTCTATAAACACCATTGTAACTGCAGGTGTCAGAGAGGTCAGCCAGGGACAAACTGGCTGATTTACAAAGTCTAGATTAGAAAATGTATAACATCTGACAACAATAAAGAGAACGCTGATTTGTTGAAGGATGAAGAATTGAGTTTTTTATAAACAAAACCAACGTGATGCAGGCGAATGTTGAGAGGAATCCATGAAGAATAACAGGAGCTTGTGCATTGTTTTAGTTTCAGGGACGTCACTTCCCTGAATGGTTGAGCCTCATCAGTCCTTCCTCTTAGATTACACAGCAGTGTATTATCACTACATACAGCGTACTGTATCACATTATGTTTTAAAAGCTTTTACACTATCAACCATCTGCAACAGACCATAGTCATTAGTTTTTGCACCAGTAGAACTTGATAAGGGAAGGATACCAGTGCTTTAACTCTTTAACAGGCAAGTGACTATTTTTGGTAATTTCCACAAACATTACATATGGGGCCAATCCCATGCCTCAGTGAGATCCAGAAGCATGTTTTTTTTTTTTTTTTAAAGATTCTACCATGATTCAGATAGATTTTACAGAAATTTCAAAGCTGTAAATTGTAATTTTGAGCGATTGTCAGTTTATGATCTTATAACAGTTGTTTTATTGCATGTGTTTACTTTTAAGCAAGTGCTGCTCGGATGTTTTAGGGCAAGAGGAGGGATATGATGATTTCCAAAAACACAGAAAGGCTGAAATTTAGAATTTCAGAGCATTTCAATGAGTGCCCTACAGTATAATGAGTTAATACAGTCCAAACCATAATCTTTCTTCTAACTATAAACCACCTAACAGCCCAGTCTGGCCCATGGGATGAATTACAAAAGGAGATGTACTGTATTTTTACATCCTAGACCTTTTTTTTTTTTCTCCATTCCATATGTTCACTGAAAATGCAGTAGTGGATGTGGAGTTTGAACTAGCAGATTCAGGACAGACAAAGATTGCTCAGCTAATGTTTATTGGTTGCCTTGGTGAAGCTGTTATTGCTGCTTTTAACACTAGTGTGTAGTGGAACAGATGTGATTTTAGCAAACGCACAAAAAAACCAGTTTGCCAGTCATATACATATCCAAGTTTCTCCACAGTCTTTGTGGCCCTGGTGGAGTCCAACCTATCTGTAGGTCTTCCCATTGTCATTTTTGTCCCAGAACAGACGTCTGAAGTCCATCTATGACTGCATTTACAGTTATCATGAATGCAACTTCCATTCCATCTTCCAGAGGCGTCGATATGCAGCTCAGAAAAGCTAATGGGATGATGACACCATGGGTTACCGTCATACCTGGCAGTGCCTCAACAGTGTTCTGCCACTTCACATCACATCAGAGTTTGACTGACTGATGATTTACTCTAAACTCTAAACCACTTTGAGTGTTAGATTTGGACTAAAGGTCTTCAGTGCCACTAGTGATGGCCAGACCTGACATAAAGAACCTGTGTGTTAATTTATGAAGACATTCACTGTGAAGGAAGTCCCTGCTCAGTCCTACAAACAAATAGCCCTATTGGTTTTCTGTACAGTAATTAGAACGAAAGCAATGGAGGAAGTAGAATGAAATATAAACGATCATTTTTGTCTGATCAGTCATATATATATATATATATATATATAAAGTTACACTGCAGCATAAAAAATGCACATGGGGTGTAGAAATGTAAAGTTGGAAGAATAAAATGTCAATGCCTTTCACAATAGACAGTATTATCTGACAAATACGCAGCATTTTCATGGATGGATGGATTTTTAGTAAGAACCATACAAGCTGCTGTTATGTTTGCAGCATATAGTGGATGTTAAAAATAGCATATCAACAATGATAAGGGGAAGACATGAAATGCAGCACACGTCTCCTCACTTCGAACTTGAATATCATCTATAACAACACAGGGTTTAGAATTCAGACCTGCTCAGATTTATATCTCTGACTGGCTTTTTCTCTGTGGAAATGGTCTCTACAGCTCTTGAGCTCTGCCCATCCCCTATGCTGAAATAATACTAGTGGTTGGAACATAAAACATACAGGTGTTTTACTTCATAATCCAGAGGAGTCTGTTATGTGGACAAATATATTGAAAATTAACCATGTTTCTGAATGTGTCCATCTAACACTGAGTATTTATAAGACTTTTAAGCATGCTGTATAGAATTTATTCCACAAAGTATCTCTCAAACCACTAATAAAATACATGGGACCACATCGACTAGAAGATTATGTGGTTTTACCAAATGACGTGAAAATGTATCACTTCATTCTCAATGCAACCAGAAAGGTGGAATTTACTGCAAATTGCACTGCCATGCAGACTGAGCCAAAGCTGCACCAGTGTCATTTACAGGAGTGTTATTTGTAGTCAGGTGGCTTAATGCTATTATTCAAATTTACTGTTACCAGGTGGATAAAAGCATCATATTGTGCATGAGGCTTCTTCAGACTGTAACAAAGGATTTTAGCCTAGAAGCCCATGAGATTTCAAAAACACCTCCCAAAACACAAAGCTTCACGTGGTCAGCATCTAAGAACAAATATTGCTTTTCAGGACTCTCAAGAATGACACTATGTGTAATTTTTTAGGCTATTGAATGAGCTGAATCTGATTTAAATTTGTGCAGTTGGTAATAAACAAACCAAATTTTAGCTGTTTTATACTGTACATGTCATGCTGCCTCAGACCATGGTACTAGTGGAGTGTTACTACGGTAGCAATCCCAGTGAGAGGGGGCATACGAAACCCCACATCTTCACTAAGAAACAGCTCTTAGCTCAGTGTTTGAATGTCCACAAGAAGAAGTGCTATCGCAGCTAGAGATTGATGATCACAGTACAAAGATGCTACAGCAAGAGGGAGCCAGGACGAAAGGTCAGCTTGAGGGTGGTTTCACCATCACCCCCACATATCGTGACTAAACACAAGGGCAGCTGACCTGAGAGAGAGAGAGAGAGAATCATGAAGTCCTGGAGGAACTCAACGACTGGAGGTCCAAGGGTCAAGATGGGAAGGAAGGTGATGGAGAACAAACAGCCCAAGTGGGACTTCCAGATCCTGATGGCCAGTCAGCCTGACACAGTGGTGGTCGATAAACATCAGAATAGATGTAGCATGGGGTGGTGCAGTGGATAGCACTCACGCCTCACAGCAAGAAGGTCCTGGGTTCAATTCCAACACCATTCGATGGGGGTGGGAGCTTTCTGTGTGGAGTTTGCATGTTCGCCCCGTGTCCAGGTCCTGTCCTCCCACCATCCAAAGACATGCTCTGATAGGTTCATCAGTTAATCTAAATGGTCCATAAGTGTGAATATGAGAGTGATTATTTGTTTCTATATGTCAGCCTTGCGATGACCTTCACCCATAAGTAGCTGGGATTGGCTCCAGCGACCCCAGTGAGGATAAAGAGGGCTCAAAAAAATGAATGAATGAATGACTAGATGTTGCAGTCCCAAGTGATGGCATCATCAGAAAGAAAGAATACGAGAAGCTCAAGAAATACTAAGAGCTGAAACAGGAGATAGAGAAAATGTGGAGTGTGAAGGCGACAGTGGTACCAGTTGTGGTCGCGGCACTAAGGGTAGTGAAGGGTAGTGGATGGAACCAGCAGGTACCAGGAACAACATCAGAGATCTGTGTCCAAAAGGATGCAGGCGTAAGATCATGTGCAGAGCCCTCAGACTGTCATAGTGGAGGCACCACCCAGGCCTGTGCAGTACAAAACCTGTATCATTGGTGTTGAATATTTTGGATGTTAGTATTTTACAGACACATTTCCAGGGCCCCCTAGGTTAATATTCTTTCATAGACCCAAAGGAAACATTGTGCCAAAAATGGTGCTTTTATCCAACCAGTAATGGTAATTTCACTGAGCCACCTGACTATTGGGAATATTCATACATTTGGAGGGAAACTGGGCCCTTTATATGCAAATACGCTTTGTTGCAAAAAAACAAACATGTAATTCCAGTTTTAGTAAAGGCCTGTGTAAATTTATACGCATAATTTAACTAATGGAAACATACTAACTGCAGAAATCTGGTGTTAACAGTATCTAAACTCACCTTTCTTACAGTATCTCTCTGTTTCTCCAAATATTCAAGTTTGTGAGGCTTTATTAATATTGTATGAATGTTTCATGATATGACGCACAAAATCTTCTAGAGTATTTTGGATGGATCATGTCACTGCGCTTTGACTTTTGGGTATTTGCATCGGAAAAAGAGCTGATGGAGAGGAGACCGCCTTACTATGAACACTTCACCTTATTATCCTGCAATCTCTGAGTATTACAGCTGCAGAACACACAACCTTAATGACGCATCTTGATGTGTTGGTAATGAAGTTACTACTGCTGTGCTCCGTCTTTTAGAGTTTGGAGAAGCTGTGACGCAACCGGCTTTGACTAGAAACAGAACATCAGCACTGGTGTCTTTGGGAAATCATAAATATGTTCAGTGACTCCTAGCTTTTGATTTTAGAATCAAACGTCAGCACAGTGAATACTTTTGCTGTCAATGTTAGGAATTAAAGAAGAAGAATACAAAATTGTATTACAGTATGATCACTAGATAGATAGATTAGATTTTTTTTTTTATTGTCATTTCATATGATTATAGAGTGAAATTTTGTTTGACAGCAATGCCTGTCATGGCAGATAAAAGTATAAATACAATCAAAATAGACTTAAAGTATAATATAAGTAGTAAATAAGTAGAATTAAAACAGAAATATACAAAAAAAAAAAAAAAGATTTCGCCTGATTATAGGTGTTTTCACAGACGTAAGGGTATTAAGTATGTGGTGAAAAGCTTTAAATACAGTCAGATGTAACTCCCTGCTCTACTGTGTAAGTATTTAGTTTGGAATGGACAGATCTGCACAGAGGTTTTTGGAACCATAACCTGATTTTTGCCTTCTTTTCTCACTCTGGTAGCTTTAGCTCTTATACCTTTTGTGTTGATGCGGTGGCTTCGTGGTTAGCACTTACGGAAGAAGGTTCCTGGTTTGACTCTGTTATTGTGTCAAGTGTACCTGTTCTCTCTTCACCACATGGGTTTCCTCCAGATCCTCCACTTTCCTTCACAATATTAGCAGGTACTTCTCCTGTCAGTACCCCTGACACCACAGCTGACGAAGATCTGGAGTTGGTCCCCAAGCACTTTCAATGGTATCTCACTGCTGCTAATGCTAATGCTAATGCTAATGCTAATGCAGAGAGACCCAATTAACCTTTAAGCCTTAATGTTAGTAAAGGATATGCACTAAAAATGGATTAGAAAAACAAAGGATTTTGTGAGTCAAGGTGCTTTGACATGATATCGGACATTAACACAGACTGAATTTCCCTACATGTATAATTAACCTTTTAACCTTTAAGCATTAATATTAGTAATGGTTGTGTGACACTATTGAGAGGAAGCCAAAGGAAATGGGTCATCACATTGAACAATGACATTTTTCTTTTGGCATTTGAATGTTGTTAAAAGCACGTCTTTTGACATATTAATTAATTTTTAAAAAATGCTTCAACACAATTTTTTTTTAATTTTTTTATCAGCTTTTTATTGAAGAATATACAAAACATATATATATATATTCACTTCATATACACATTTTTTATCCCCCATATAGCAATGTAAACATGAACAAAGTATCCTGTACATACTCAGAAAAGCGACAATATTAGAACAGCACAGTTTTGTTTTTTTTGTTTTTTTTGTGAATCATCATGCTCTGACATGATATTGGACATTAGCAGAGCATGTGCCAGTCAGTGTGTTAGTCAGGTCAGCGTCGTTAGGGAACACTTTCTGCAGCCCGTTGATGAAAAAATCTCAGAGACATTAAAGCTCTGGTGAGTCTCTTTCCCAAACTTAATGAGTGATGTGGGTCAGGAGGATGATTGTCTGTCTCCCATTACGCTGAGGTACCAACAACCTCAGCAGCTCGAGCACATCTGCTTCTCCGCCACCACCCTGATCACTCCCTTTCCCAGCAGAGAGCAGCTGTGCCAGGCCGATGGCAATAATCATTCTGAGCCTGGCAAACTAATCTTTATCACTGTTAAGCTCTAACTCTATATTTCACATACTCATTTCAGGCACCTCCTTTCTGACACTTCATTAACCCTTGCATTAATTGAATCCAACTCTTGTTTCCAGCAGTGGCTCAATGCTGCCTTCAGCTGGCGATCGCTTGCCATGATACTCACAAGCGTACGTTTCCACTTCCTCACACTCTCATTCATAGCAGGTTAGTGTTTCTGCAGCGCGCCGGAAAAGTGTGACATGCATGTGCTGATGAAACATTACATTTACAGATGGCACAAAACTAATTATTACAAGGCCTCTCAGTCATTTAAATGTCTCATCAAACTACCTATATGGCTCTGTTGGGAAATTAATGTGGAACAGCTGCCATGGTCATCTTTAAGCTCTATTGCAGGGCCATGATGATTCAAAGCTGTTCTGATAACGCATACTCTTGTGTATTCGTGGTCATTTAGCAACTCATTTATTCGATGGTGCACCAGGCTAATTTAGAGTTGAATGTAGTTCACAGCTGAGGCCTTATAGACATTAACGTTTAAATAAGAATATTTAACCTGGGAAGACGTTGATTCTGAGTTGTATGTTTGCGCAAGTCTTTTGTACAGAAATGGAATAATTCTTCATTCTGATATAACCTGTAACAAGTGGTGCCAGGAACGACAAACCCCACCCCTCACACATATTTTGCCCATTATAAGTAAATGGGAAGATTTTAAAAATGTATTAAAAAAAAGTGAATTTTGACCTAATTTTCCAAAAATGTAATGAGATCTTTTCTGGGTCACTGGAACTCTATAAACCAAATTTGGTGTGAATTCAACCAATAGTTTGTGAACAAACAAACAAACAAAACAAAAACAATACCCCCTGCCTGCCCTTCAGGGGGTGGGTAACAAATAATGTCTCTTTACAATTTAAAACATTTGTTACAAAACCAAATAAATAGACAAATCTCTGGAAATTCTTACAAAATTAAAAGTTTTTTGTCTTGTTTTTTTGCCTTATTTAATGCACCTCTCAATGGGCACCATTAGTTGCATGAAGCAAATCCAGACAGCACTCAATTTCTTGCCATGTTGGTTGTAGAATAACTTCATCAATGGCATCAGTGATCTTCTGCTTCAGGTCATTGATGTCCCGTATCTTTGTTCGATACATGATATCTTTAATACAACTCTGATTTTAATTCAATAAACCACAATACACATAGTGTCTGTTCTTGAGGAGTAGTCATGGTCATTTCAGGGCTTTATTTAACAGAACCTATTTCATTAACAGGGTACTTGAAATACACAAATGCAATGTGATTAAAAACGTTAACCACTGAGTACATAGAACAAATCTGATTCACAAATCTCATCAATTGCTTTTGTAATATTTTTTAATCGTGAAGAGATTTTGTGGATACCCTGAATAAATAGTACTATAACTGAGCAGTGTCATTCACAGAAAAATAATATTAACATAGTATTAAGACATGCATGCATTCCCTGAAAAGACCATATTCTTGTAAATACGTCTAATAGATTAAATATGACTCATATTCTCATCAGATTATTGAAGTCAACAGTCTCCCTCTTTCATGCCTTCTTGAAAATGTTGCTATTGATGCATTCGCTCAAATCTATAAATGTGTTAATGTATTTTTTTATCATTATTATTTTTATGCAAGCTTTTCATTCGATCACACATCCCTCCCTCGGCATTCCAAACTGTCGGTTAGTGTACAACGCACAAAGCAGAGTGTGAACAGGTAAGATGCTTGGTGCGAACTGCAGTGAAAACCCCAACTGAGAAGCATATTCAGAATGCTCCTAAAACCTGAATAATTTTGGCATAGCCCAAAGGCTTTAATTACGCAATAACGTGCATGTAAATGAAGTGATTTAGAAAAAAAAAAAAAGTGCTACCAATTTAACCTCACGGTGGCTGTTTTAATGGATGTTTTATTTTTGTATCACTTTATATAGGCCAACAGTATATTAATATTTCATTAAATAACAAAAACATTAAATTGAATACATACGCTGTTTTAACCAGAGGCTCTTTTATTAACTGATCACCCTGGGATTCACAGATAAATGTCATATTCTAGACTGACTTCAGTAAAGAAAACAGAGATGATCACACAGTCGTATCCTTGTCCAAGTAGCCGTGTTACATTCTGTCACACACTGGTGTCCACACACATCAGAGTGTTTCATTTCTACAGATTATTATTAATAAATGCCTTAAGAGTTCCAAAGCAGTGCAAAGAGCAGCTAGGAGAACCATGACCTAAAAAAAAATCAGAAACCTCAAGTGTCTGTCCATAACCTGTGATAAACTAGATCCACCTCCACCACTATGCAGACTCAGCCATAAGCAGGTATTGTCCTTAACCCTTTATCAGACAAGTGACTATTTTTGGTCATTTCCACATGCATTACAAGACAGTGGTAGCAACAGTTCCAGTCAGGACAGTGAGTCAACAATCTCAGGTCCAATGTGGTCTACAGGGTCTGTAAGGTCCACCTCTGCATGAACAGTGAGTGGACCTGCTCTGTTTGGTACCAGGAAGTAATGGTACTAATGTAAGGAATGATGTTCAAAGGGTTAATGTGGATGTGGACAGGGGTCTGGATCTGCACTGATGTGGGTCTAATGTTCTAAAAGTGATGTTTTAAGATACATGTTCCATTCGTCTGACATCAGGGGTGTCGAACTCATTTTAGTTCAAGGCCACATTCAGCCTAATATGATCTAAAGTGGACCAAACTAGTAAAATAATATAAATTATAGGATAAGAACTTAGAAAAAGGTTCAAAGTTTTCTCTGTGTTTTTGAGTGAAAAAAGTTAACTTCCGTAACCAAAATGTTTACATCAACGAACTGTATGTAAACATATAATATGAATAACCTGAAAATTCGTAAGAAAAATAAGTGCAATGTTAATAAAATGACGCTTTAGTTTGTCATTTATACATGTGCATCACAACTTACAGATCACAGTGGATCTACAAATACACACAACATTAATAACAGGCAGAATATGGATCAAATTTCACATACACTTCAGGTTATTCCCATTTTTTTTGTAAAAGGCTATTTTTTTTTTTTTTTTGTTATTTTCACTTTTTTTTACACTAAAACAAAAAGGAAAATTTGTAGTTTTCATTATTTATAGGTTATTATGAATGTATTTTTCTGGTCTGACCAACTTTAGATTGACTTGACCTAAAATGATTTTAACTTCCTTGACTGTTGATGTCTTTGGTGTAATTTTTGCACTTCACAAATTCATCCCACCCTTTGGCAGAGGCTGGATTTTGCCCCAGGGTCACAAGTCTGTGCCTCACATGTTTAGTTCTTGTACTGTATTTCTTTTTTTGCCACTTATGGATTAGGAACCAAATATGGTCACTTAATTATCCTTGATTTTCTACATAACAGTAAAACATTTTTTTAAAAATTCACAAAAGTATAAAGTCTTGTGTCCTCCAATAACACACAAAGGTTGAAATTTGAAATAATGTTGTTATTGAACTTAGAATTATTTTTATTTTAATTAAATGAAACAATGTTTGTGCAACACGGACTGCTTATTACTGAGTTACAGAACCAGCCCAGTCATTCACTTATTGAACTCATTTCAAATAAATCTATTTAGTTCAAGTTTCTGGAAAAAAAGAGCGACAGAAAGGAGTTCATTTCAATTCAATTTAATAAAACGAAGGTTCAGATTCAGACATCTGGACAGTGGTATCAAAAGCCGCAGTTAAATTGATGAAAAACTAGAGTGATCATTACCGTTCTCAGGCTTTCTATTTAGTTTTTCCTGATCTTTAACCTCTTTTTATTTTTACTTTTATATGTTTCAGTTCTGTGTCTAATCCACTGGATGACCTGAAATATGCTCTTTGACTATTTGACTCAAGCTGTACCAGTCTATTCTTCTTTCAAAATATTATCTGGGATATTGATCTAATGTGTAGAAGAATAGAAGTTGCTCTTTTCCAAAGAAGGTTGTGCAAAAGTAATTTTACAAGCAGATTGGAGGAAGGTAGCCTGCAGTGACACACTGACCATACATAATACATCTGCAGCTGCACTGTCATAAACTATTTAAAGAAGCTGCTGGGATAGCATCAGCCCCTTAACAACATGAAGCATCTGTGGTATAGGATCGCTACAACTGAATTTAGGTTTGATGATGGGCCGAATCAGTTCTTTACCAGATGTTACAGCCCCAAGTTTCATGTCACTGAGTTTGAGTCTGTTCTATTCTATTCTGGTTTGTCATATTTAACATTTTGAGCTTTTCCTTGTTCAGTGTCTGAATTTTACAGAGCAGCGACAAATGTGGTTACCTGTGTCACCGTCCATGATAGACAGGCTTTGAAGTCAGATAAGTTGCTTGTAAAATAAAGTATGAGATGTTTTTTTTTTTTTCAATTAATTAATTTTCCATAATCATATAACCCTTTAGGTTCTGATCCAACGACCTCAGCCTCTGAGAGGGGGTAAAGGGGCAACAAGTCTCAAATATAATTCAATTCAATTGTATTTGTAGACCCCTATATCACAACAAGGTTATCTCACAGGGCTTTACAGAGTTAATTGGATGTAAACAAACAACAGTTGAATAAACAGAGGATGAAAGAAATGCGTTAATGTCCTGGGAATCCCCCGTCCTTAGACCCTCCATCTTGGCAAAGAAAAACTCCAAAAACCCAGTGGAGGAACCCTGACCATGCAAGGCTCTGAAGGTCAGGACCAGGATTTTAAAATTGATGCAGAAAGCAACTGAGAATCAGTGACGGGCTTTTAGAATTGGGGTAACATGAGCCCTTCTGTTGGTGTAGGTCGGCAGCCTCACAGCAAACTGGTCACTGACAGACTTCAGTCTAAGATGACACATGAATGCATGGAATAGGTAACCATTTACACAAACTTCCTCAAAAGTTTGCTTCTTGAACACGTGTTTTCCACTCACTCACTCTCGCTCACTGACTGCTGCTTGTTTACTTGCACTGGATCACCCGCAAAACAACGCTGGTACGTCACTTCTGGCCATCAATTACTGCTCCCCGTAGGTTCTGTCCTCACTTATAATTCACATAATAAAAGCGCCCAATGTGGTGCATTTATTGTGATTTTTTTTTTTTTTTTTTGTAGTGAAGTTGCACCTTTCTTGGTTATAAGTAATACACAAAGAACAATTAATACCATAAGCTTGAACTGTACAGATACACTTTAAAATCAGTTCATTAATCAAAAGTAAAACATTTACAAGTGTCAAATAAAAATAATGTAAAAAAAACAAAACAAAAAAACATAAAAACTGAAGAGAGTTTTTGGTGAATTAAACCCACAGAAAACATCCATACATCAAACTACACAAATCTGAGCCTGTTGTTACAAAAAACCAGGAAAATAACCACAGAGCTGTCGCTTCACAGTAAAAAGGGCGAGGGTATGATTCCAGGGCGGGCTGGCGGGGGTCTTTCTGTGTTGGTAAGTTGGTTAGACTCCAGCATCCTCATGACCCTCTGTGGACGACTGGACTCTATTAATTTGTCAGATTTTTTAACATTTATTCATTCATTTTCTGAAACGCTAACCTCAGACGCATTGATACCAAAACTGGATGGAAAGACATGACCCTTAGTTTGACCTTTTGTGAAAACCCCCTGTTTTTGTCCAGTTTTTTCCTTCAGTCTGTGATGGTCTTGTGAACCTGCTTTGTTCCTGCTCTACATCCTTTCTGATCCCATCTGCTTCAATCAATGAATCAATTAAATTTCATTTTTATTGCGCCAAATCCTAACAAAACTTATCTCATGACACTTCACAGCATGGATCTCCAACCTTGGTCCTCTAGGGCTTGGATCTGCATGTTTTAGATGTTTCCCTCTTCCAACACACCTGACGGTCCTTATCAGGCGTCTGCAGAGTTTGATGATGGGTTTATCATTTGAATCAGGTGTGTTGGAAGAGCGATGCATCTAAAACATGCAGGATACCGGTGCCTCGAGGACCAGGCTTGATGACCCCTGCTTTACATATAGAACTGGTCAAAGCCGGACTCTGAAGCCCATGTCCAGAACCCAACAGAACCTCCAGGAGAAACACATGTGATGGTTCTGATGACGTTCCGCCTGCTTTGCTTTCTCTTGACGTGCCTTTTTACCTCTCTCTAACTTCTACCCACCTGCTTCTCTCCCCTTCTTACCTGCATCTCCAGACTTTCACGTACGACTCCCTTCCAACCTTTATTTGACGACAAAACCTTTTTCTAAACCTTTGTCTACTTCACCTAAGTCAATTTATACAATCCCATTACAGAGCTGGCTAAGACTTGACCCGAGGCAAAAGGACTTAATGACTTAATAAATTAACTACAGACCTCAGACTCTTTCTAGATAAATATTCTGTTAAGTTAAAATGTAAAGATTGTTTTTAGAAAATAGCCAATAACTGAAAAAGTGCGGGTCATTGCCTGCAGATAATAGTCAAAACTCGGTGACTGTAGAGCTGTGTAATTGCCAATAAACAGGGAAAGGGATGACTAATGGTGCCGACACAAACTGAGATTTCAGCATTTTTGTAAGTTTTATCACAAGCTACGCTGTGTGACACGGATCTAATGACATCAACTTTGTAACACCTACTGAATCAGACGATGATGCAAATCTACCAGAATGATCATCAGCGTGCGTTGCCCACCTGCACTTCTGTACTGACTGCTAAGGAAGGACGGAGCCTGTGCCACATTCCTATTAGTTGGTAGGAAAAAGCAGCGGTCACATTGGGAGATGGTTGTCTGAAATTTTCCCTGAATTTTTTTTTTTTTTTTTTTTTACAACGCCATGACAACAGTTGTTTCTGTGCCTCTTTGAGCCGGTACCATGTAGAACTGCTGTTTTACAGTCATGACTAAAGATATTATTACACTTCTTTCATGTTGGTCATGTTTCACGGCACAAATGTAGCCTGTAAATGATATAAAACAGTCAACATAAAA